>JABTTQ020003189.1:26-170819 GCA_016081115.2 Rehmannia glutinosa | reverse complement strand
GCTCTATCTTTTTCCTTATTATTTACAGGCTTTCTCGAATGTTATTGATCGGGAGAATAAAAAGAACTTGATTTTTGGTCTTAAAATCTCAAGAGCGAGCTCTGTTATTAACCATTTATTTTTTGCTGATGATGCTCTTCTTACGGCTAAGTGTACTCGAGGTTATGAACTCACGAGTCTTTGTTGGAAAGGTATTGTTGTGCTTCGCGAAAAGATCAATTTTGAGAAATCATCGATTTTCTTTAGTGTTTATCAACATGAGTATTTGAGAGGGATATCGTCAGGGTGTTGGAGGGATGCGGAATTTAGAAACATGAAGCACAGTGCCTTTGGTATAGGGGCTAAAAAGGAGGTTTTTATGTATGTTGTTGAGGTTGCAAAAAAGAGTGATGAATCGAAGTCTAACTTTCTTAGCCTGGCTCGAAAGGAGGTTCTTATTAAGTCGATTATACGTACTCTTCCTAATTATGTTATGTCTTGCTATAAATTGCCTTGTGGGATTTATAATGAATTGTACAAAGTCATTTCTAGATTAAGTGGGGGAAGAGGAGGATGGTGGTTCCAAAATGCATTGGATGGGATGGGATAAAATGTCAGGCCTAAGGTGGAAGGGGGTTGGGCTTTCGGGATAGTGGGTTTTTCAATGATCTTTGTTAGCTAAACACTTTGGAGGATCATTATGCAACCGAATTCTTTGGTGGGAAGTTTTTGAAATTAGATATTTTCCTAAATGGGGCTTATTGAATTCGAGTATCAAAGCTTGATTCTTGGATGTGTAAGAGCTTCTTGAAAGTTGTGTATGTGCTGAAAGAAGGCCTGAGGTACCAAGTGGCTGATGGGAAATCCTTTCGGGTGTGGGATCACCCTGGATTAATTTTCATTCGATTACTCCATGCGGCACGAGTAGTAATCAAGGTAAGGTGACTTGGTTTAGTGAGTTGTTGATTAATGATGGGAAGAATGGAATGTGGGGTTTTTGAAGCAACTCTTCGAGCCGAGGAAGTTGAGGCTATTTTGAGTACTTATCTGTTGTGCAAAATGGGAAAGATAGTTGTCTTTGGAAGACATCTAATAGGATTTATTTTGTGCACTCGGCTTTATGAAAGCACAGTGATCCAACAAATTACATGGTATGGATATCTGTAAAGGAAGCTTGGATAAGGAGAATAGGAGGAGGATTTGGGAAAAAGTTTGGAAGTTGAAGATCAAAGCAAAAATCAAACATTTAACGTGGAAATGCGCCAACATGCAATAATATCTTTGTTTTGACAAACACGAAGAAGAGAGGAATTAAAGTGGATACCTTATGTACTTGGTGTGGAGAAGGTGATGAAAATATGGATCACTTCATGTTTCACCGCATTCGAGCTCGGAGGGTATGGAAGATAGCCCGATCGATTGGGATGGTGTGCATCATCCACTTTGTCATTTAAAGAGTGGTAGTGTTCCATTTGCTCTCTTCCATGGGACCTGCGTTTGTAGACCGTGTTAACCTATCTTGTTATCTATTATGGAGGCTTTGGAAAACAAGAAATGTATGGCAATTCGAGAATCGAAAAATCCGGAAGTGGAGGTGGCTAAACTGGCTCAAAGGGAATGGATGGAGTTTGAATAGCCGCTAGTTGGAAGGAAAATTTGTCTTAGGGTGTGGCTCGAGTTAGATGATTTTTCTTGATTTTGTTTTAGTTGGGACCTAGTTTTTGATCATCTGTTATGATTTTACTTGTAATTAATTTTTCGAGCCCCTCTTTTTTGTTGTTTGCTTTTGTGCCCCATTGTTGGGGTGTTACCCGTGGAAGAATGTTTCGGGGTGGTGAAGTGGCAAGTGTGCCTTGGGTATTTGAGATTGTTTCTCTTAATTTTAATCTATCGCCGAAGTTAAAAAAAAAGATTAGAGACCAAATAATTGGAATAGAATGAATTAATCAATATTTGAATTGATTAATTGAGATTTAAATTAATTAATTAATAGAATTAATTAATTGGACTTTAAAGTCCAATCCTATACCATAATCTAGTTGACACTAATTGTAGAAGCCCATTAGATAATTGAAGAGAAATAAATAAATAAGATTTATTTATATATATATATATAGAGAGAGAGATATATACATATACTTATATATATACAAATTGGGATATATATCATGAAGAGAGAATGTAATATATAAAAAAAAATACTAGAAATCACATGGCTTGCATAGTGACGTTTTTTTTCCTTCCCTTCTTTATGCATTGAGCCAAGTGATAAAGCAGGCTATCTATATCATAGGTATACTTTTGAATATATATACTTCTTTTAAAAATAAAAAAATGTGATGATTGATTGAGATTAAAAGAAAACAAGGTTATCATCTTTGATATATGAGACAGAATATGGGCAGACAGTTTTTGATGAAAATGCAGATGAATGTTAGGCTTCTAAACATTCATTTTTGTGCTCAGTCTAAACTCTTTTTCATTCTCTTTTCAATATACACTATTTTCTCTTCAAAAATTTTAGTAGAGAATAATTAACCGATAATTATTCATTTACAAGATTTAACAATAGTTGATTGTGGGAATAAAATTCTACTCCATTTTCAATTTCGAAAAGCAATAAATTCTACTAGCGAAGAATTTATTCCGGTGTCTACAACCAAAAGGTGGACTCGATTAGAGGGGAGCGCTTGAATCTCTATTGGCGAGTTTACGAGGATTCACCCTCTTGTGAGGAATTTGGATTCCTTCTACATCATCTTCAAAAGGAAGCATTTTAGGTAAGATCCTAAATCTTATTTTACCAACTTTGTATAAACACGCGATCGTTAAATCACTACGAGAATTGGAGGCTTTATTTTTATGTATAATTGTATGCATGATTTAAATTTTTAGGTTTTTCGCTGCGATTAGCCTGCGATATAAGCGAACCCAACACAAATTTGGTTCGACGAAAAAATTGATTCCACGATTTTTCCTAGCTTCTACAACAATTACAAGTAGGCATTCATTATATACACTATATCCAACAATATCAAATTATACTCATTCTAAAAATCTAAAAAACTTGGCTAATTTAGCATTTTCAAGTGCAATGCAAACTCAATTCAATGTATAATGTAATCACCATGAAAAATGACCTTTATCCATAGTTTTCTTGCATAATGGAGATATTTTTCGATGAAACACAGTTGCTTTACACAACCGCCCACCCTCTACCCACTTTCTCGCCCACTCACCGCCCACCAAATTTAGTTCAATGAAAAAAATTGAATCCAAATTTTTTCTTGATTTCTACAACAATTATAACTTGGTATTCATTTATACACTATATCCAATAATATCAAATTATACCTATTCTAAAAATCTAAAAACTTGGCTAATTTAGTATTTTCAAGTGCAATGCAAACTTAATTCAAATTATAATGAAATTCACCATGAAAACTAACATTTACCCATAGTTTTCTTGCATAATGGAGATTTTTTTTATGAAACCCAGTTGCTATACAACTACCCACCCTACTAACCACTTTCGGCCCACTCCCCTGCCCACCAAATTTAGTTCGACGAAAAAATCAAATCCACAATTTTTCCTGATTTTCTACAACAATTACAACTAGGTATTCATTCTATACACTGTATCCAACAATATCAAATTATACCCATTCTAAAAATCTAAAAAAACTTGGCTAATTTAGCATTTTCAAGTGCAATGCAAACTGAATTCAATGTATAATGAAATCGCCATGAAAACTAACCTTTATCCGTAGTTTTCTTGCATTATGGAGATTTTTCGATGAAACCTAGTTGCTTGACCAAACTATAGAAGAAGAAGGAGAAAATAGAAACTACCGTTGGGGAACAAGTGGCGCTCTACGTTGTGGCCGGTGGCGACTAGTGACGGACCGATGGCGTGGCGGTGGCGGTGCTCTACAATGGCGGGGATTTCGATCGGTTTTGGAGTCGATAGGTTGGAGAGATTTTGAGATTTGAATACCAAAGGTTTTGGTTTCTCACGTCTTTTTCTTTTCTTTGCCTTGTTTTTCTTTTCTTTTTTTAAGTAAGAAGGGTAATTTGGTCTTTTTAGTAGGGGCAAAAATCATGTTTTAATAACATGGGGACAAAAATCAAAACTACCCTAGGTGGTGTGGTATTTTCTCAAATTTTCCAAAAAAAAAAGAAACCACCGAGAAATGAAATTTTCATTATTATCCCCTAACTTAAAATATTTGTTATACGAAAGATAACCTCGATAATTTAATACTTAATTAATTTATAACCTCATTTTAAATAATATTTTTGGTCATCTGACTTAGGGACAACAAGCAAAATTAATAATTCGCTAATTTAATATCTCACTAAATTAATAAATATTGGCGCTTCAATATTATTAACTTTTTTTTTTTTTTTTAAAAAAAAAAACCAAATTCATCTGTCATTGCGAGAGACTTGAACCCGGGCCTCTTCACTAAAGAGTAATACCCGTGGCCACTAGGCTAACCTGATGGTTTTCCAATATTATTAACTTATAGAGGCTTAACTGTATATTCTTTAGATTCTTTTTTAATATTTGATGATAGTTCACTATATACTTGTAAATATTATCATGTTACTACATTCGATTTATTCTATGCTACAATAGGAGGAGTACTCCATGTTAGAAATGGCAAAAACAAGCCTAATCGGCCCGAGTTTTAGGTCGGGGCAAGGCTCACTTTGCGGCATGGCAAAAATGCTGATTGGCCCGCCCGATCAATCCCGTGGGCCCCAGGACCAACAATAGTCATATTTTCACGCTAAGTTGGGCCATGCATTTTCGTGGCCCGACCAAAATCGGGCGATCCAACCTAGCCCGAATATTTCCAAAAGTCGGATAGGCTTGGCCTAGCCGGCCACCACCTATTGCAAGTTCTACTCGGTGCATAATAATAGTAAATTTGTATAAAAATCCACATACAATCACGATCAGTCATGTATTGTATGCGGATCTCACGACAGATACAACACCTAGTGCATTTCTCCAATAGCGGATCTATAAGAATACAAGAACTCACGATAGGGCCTTATTTGGACCGACTGTGTGTGCGTGGGCCTAACGAAAGACTGGGTCAATAAGAAAAGCCCAAGGTAAGATTGATGTTTGATCCCGACCTCTCGTATGGGCCGACCTTTGTAGGTAAGAGCTCGACTTAAGCTTAGGATTGGGTGAAGTTGATTTGAGGAAGAGCTCGAGCTCTGGGGCCCAGTGGGCCGATGTAAATGGGCTAGGCTCCCAAAAGGGACAAACCTAAGTGCCTACCGACCTATTGGGTTGCGCTCCCAAAGGACCAACCTGGGGCCTACCGACCTATTGGGCTGGGGCTCTAAAGGGACCAACTTAAGGGCCTGCTGACTGTTGGGCTGGCTCCCAAAGGACCAACTTAAGGGTCTGACTTTGACCTTTGGGTTGGGCTCCTAAATGGACCAACTTTAGGGGTTACCGATCTATTGGGCACGAGAGGTGTGTGGCCCAATACCAATGATTAACCTAGGCTTGTGAGTTAATTAGGGTTTTAGCATGGCTTGATGCATACGCAACTCTCATTGGCAAACCTATAAATAGGACACAAAAAGGTACGCCTCCAGTTAGACTTTCAATACACTTTTAATATAATGTGCCATTTTCATATATTATTTCTCTAGAGCGATCCTGACTTGAGCGTCGAGTAGTACGCCGAAAAACCCTTCGGTCTCCTTCTCATGGTGGTTTTACAAGTCTCAGGTCAATCGCACATCGGAGAGTGGTTTTATTGGACGGTGGATATTCTAGGGCCGAACAATTGGCGCCATCTCGTGGGAAATTTGAGTTTTAAGACGTGACTTCAAAGTAGCTATGGAGGATGTACGGCGTAACCGGGAGATGACCTGGATGAGGTTACGATTGAGATGCCGGGAAGTGGTGGCGGGAGCACGCATGTCCGCCACACGCACCTAGTGTTGGAGTTGATTGCCCTCTCCGAGGGTGGGTGGAGTTGTTGATCGATGATGGGTGTAGGTGGTTTGGGACCTGGTTTCTTCCAACGAGATGTCTTCCTTCATCAAGGCCGTTGTGGAAGAAGCCATGAGTAGCCGGATCACGAGAGTTTGTCCCGCTGCAGCGATGGCGCAGATCGGACCGTGCATGAGATGAGGCCTCCCCGGTGAGGAGGGCGGGCGAATAGCGCCCGGTGTTGGAAGGAGGAGAGTTCCTCCGCGGCCTTTATTCAAACGGCCACGGAGATTGATACGGACTAAGTGAGAAGATGGATGATCCGTATAGGGAGGTGAGAGAGGCAAGAAGAACGTGTGCGAAGTGGCTCAAGGCCGATCGAGGAGGGTACTCCTTTCTCGAGAGGAGATTATGGCCAATGAACTCCCCTCGTATCGTCTTATTTGAGTTTCGAGTATCTTTGGCACCACCACCACAGGATCACCTATGCGCTTTGAGAATGCCACGGTGCTCCACCAGGTTCTCCGATGGGGTGATGTGCCAGTGTGTTCCGACCATGCTAACTAAGTCACCAACAATGGTTTAGTTAGTTGTTGCGAATTTGATCGGAGTTTTGACGAATTCAACTCTATGTTCTTTGCACTTTTACGGTAGGAGGTACCGAAAAACACCGTGACCTTATTCAAATCAAGCAATGAGATAATGAGGGCCGAGGAGCTACATTCGAGAGGTTGACGGAGGCGAAGCCGGAGGTGCCATCAACGACTTAAGATATATTGGCTAATGCTCTTGCTCGGGATTTGAAGGATGGGGATTTCTTTGAGTCCCTAGTGATAGAACCAGGCGCAAGCACTTTCGATGAGCTCCTGGCAAGTAATAAAAATACATCAACTTGGAGGAGGCTAGGAAGATGAAACGTGAATAGGGGGATAAGAGAAAGGATAGGAAGGATGAGAGGGATGAAGGAGCCCCGGTAAAGCTAACCTCCCAAAGCCTTGACGGATGGGATGAAGGCCTAGGTATGAGAAGTACACACCCTGGTGGCCCCCAAGCACCCGGATCCGAGGTGGCCGAAACCTATCTTTGAGACGCCCAGGAATGAGAAGTGCAAAGAATTTTGCGGGTTCTTGATCGAGGAATTCTTACACCGCAAGCTTACGATTATCGTGTCAAGTTTTAGAATAGTTTTGAAAGTAGGGTTATTGTCTCCACGGGGATTTTTATCGAATTTTATACTAAGTACTATAATTAAAATAGCTTAATTCTATCTAGAAATCAAAAAAAGATGAGTTTTTATTAAACTAAAAATAAAACTAAAATTAAGCTAACAATTGGTTCAGACAATTAATCAAACACTTAAGATATGAATTCTGAGGTTGATTTCACCTCGTTATCCCCTATGTTCTTAATCCAGTTCATTAATCACAAGTTATTAATCTATAAGCCAATATGCCTACTGGTTATCACTTCCTCTCTCGAGTGCCAAGTGATTCTAGGTTCCAATTCTGATTTTGATATCTCTATAAAAATCATAAACTAAACCCTAATACGCTCGATGAATATTCTATCACGAGGCTTCAAAAGATTCATAAACCTCTCGGTTCTATGAAACCCTAGGTTATGCTATTCTATGGCCAGGTGTTCAATTACCTCTCTCGAGTGTCAAATCAAACACGCCAAACAATCTAAACTATTGATTAGATAATTCAGATGCAATCAAATCAAATAGCACAAATAGATTAATTAACATGCGAATTTCATAAACGAAATCAAAACATAGGTTCAAACGAAAGTTACATCAATCCCTAGAAATATGGGTTTAGCTCATAATGGATGTACAAAAACTCGAGAAAAAATAATTATACATCTCAAAAATTGACAAAGAAAAGCAAAGAAGGAATTGAAAACGAGAAGAGAATGAATTCTCTCTGTGTCCGGATGAAGTGCCTTCAATTGCCGTCCCAACCCTAGCTCTGTGTTTCTTGCCTTGCGTTGTGCTCAAAATAATGTCCAACCCTGTTACGTATGCCTCCTTGGTGTATTTATAGGTCAAAACCTCGAAAATCCGTCAAAAAGCCCAAGAAATAAAATGGCCCGAGTTCAGCCCGTGATCGCGCGTTGCGGCGCACCGCATGCCTGCACAATTCCCTATCGCGGCTGGCGCCGCTACCTGAAGATGTCCTCTTACGCTGCTCTTTGGGCGCTGCGCCACCTTACTACAGGTCTGCGGCGCCAAATTTTGTGTGTTGTACCGTTCTCGGCCACCGCTACGACGCTCGACCTTTGAACATATTTCTCCGCTTTTCGCAACTTCTAACTTGCGGTTTTCACCTTCCAAACACTTTTTTCATCGTTCTTGATCAATTTCGCTATCAAGACTAGTCCCGACTCTCGAGGCGATGACTAATGTCATGAACTCGACTCAAATAACACTAAAATACCCAAAAACAACGCAAAATCCTAGTCTAGAATACTCAATATGTTGGTATAAAACTAACTTAATTGATTCCATAATGAGTATGGCCACAATACGGATCGTGTTCCCATTTGAAGGATGATATAGAAAGGTTAATCCAAGCGGGTCATTTGAAGGAGTTTGTGTATGTGGATAAGAGGAGGTCCAAGGGAAATTAGGAGGTCAAGATAATTACCAAGAAAGCGGGGAGCCCGAGAAGGAAGTGTAAGAGAGAAGGGATCTCCCCCCGCCGTCGTGGAAGGGGTGATCCGGATGGTGATAGGGGTCCATCTGGTGGAGACTCGTGACGAGCCGAGAAAGAGTTATGTACGAGCTGCTGGCTGTGGCGTGCTCAAGAGCGAGATGAGGGTCGAATAGGTGTCGATGGGACCGAATATTCAATTTGGGCTGAAGGATAGCCGGGGCATTGCGACCCTCCATAGTGACGCCCTTGTTATCACAACAACCATAGCGAATTATGATCTTCAGAGAGTTTTTGTGGATAGTGGTAGCTCTGCTGACATACTATTCTTTGATTGCTATAGATAGATGGATTTGAAGGTAGAGTTGGAGGTTGTGGATACGTCTATAGTCGGCTTTGCGAGAGGATCAATTCATCCATTGGGATGGTTACTTTACCCATCTCTTTGGGCAAAGAACCATACAGGAAGACTAGGATGGTGCGATTTATGGTGGTTGATGCACCATCATCCTATAACGTGATGATCGGGAGACATTTCCTTAATCTTTTCCAGGTTGTTATTTTGGTGTATCACTTGAAAATCAAATTCCCGAGTGGATAATGTGGTTTGGGAAGTTAAGGGAGATCGATACATGGCAAGGAAGTTGTATGTGGAGAGTCTCCAGATGGCGGAGAGAGAAGGAGCTCATGATGATGGTAAGGGCAAGGAGAAGCTCATCAAATTAGATGAGGACCCAGTGGAGCACGTGATGCCAAATGAGGAGTTGTTGACCATAGAATTGGTACCAGGGCGACCCTAGTAAGGTCGCCAAAATCGGAGTCACCTCGAGGAGGATTTGAGGGAGGAGGCGATTGAGTTTCTCGGGGAAGAATGTGGAGATGTTTTGCGTGGTCGGCGAAGAAGTTGGTTGGTATTGATCCTAGCATAGTTGAACACAAAGGGTTGAACATAAACCCTTCGTCGACATGTGAAATAGAAAAGAGAATTTTTGGCCCCAAGAAAGATGTAATCGTGCGTCTTTGAGGTGCGAGTTGTTAGAGGCCGGTATGTTCGTGAGATAAAATTCCCATAGTGCTTGTCCAATGCGGTGTTGGTCCCGAAAACTCAAGATGATTGGAAGATGTGCATAGATTTTAGAGATTTGAATAAAGCTTGCCCAAAAGACTATTACCCATTGTCGCGGATAGATCGGCTTGTTGATTTCACTTTGGGATGTGAGTTGCTCAACATGATGGATGCTTTGCAGGGATGTCATCAGATCAGACTAGCGGAGGAAGACCAGAAGCGGGTAAGTTTCATTATTTCTTTTGGTACTTTTTGCTATGTGGTCATGCCTTTTGGTTTGAAAAACGCGGGGGAAACCTATCAAAGGTTGGTAGATAAAATGTTCCAGAACCAGCGAGGGAGAAATATGGAGGTGTATGTTGATAATATGCTAGTAAAGAGTGTGAAGGCTGAAAGTCATACTAGAGACTTGGCAGAAACTTTCGATAGATTGAGGAAATACTGGATGAAGCTGAACCCAAAGAAGTGTGCATTTGGGGTCAGGTCGGGTAAATTCTTGGGGTACATGGTAACTGAGAAGGGGATTGAGGCCAATCCCAAGAAGGTGAGAGAGATTAGAGAAATGGCTCCACCTCGGGATGTGAAGGATGTGCAGAGTTTGATGGGAAAGTTGGCTGCTCGAATGTTTATCTCTCATTCGGTGGAGTAAAGTTTGCCATTTTTCAAAGTATTGAGGAAGTCTAAAAAGTTTGCTTGGGATGAGGAATGTCAAGCGGCGTTTGAAAGAGTTGAATGATTATTTGGCCAAGTTGTCCTTATTGACTAAGCCAATCCCATGGGAGCCCTTGTATTTATACGTTTCAGTGGGAGAGCAAGGGATTAGTACGATGTTGCTAACAGAGGAGGATCGGTCTGCGGCGATATACTATGTTAGCAAAGTGTTGAGGAATGCAGAGCTCCGATATTCTGAAATTGAGAAGGCTGGACTGGCACTTGTAACCACGGCAAGAAGGTTGAGGCCTTATTTTCTTTCGCATAAAATTGTTGTGAGGACTAATTTTCCTTTAAAAGCAGTGTTGAGTGAACCAGAGGTTGCGGGTAGGCTGGTGAAGTGGGCAATTGAGTTCAATGAATATGAGATAGAGGTTGCGCAGACCTTGGCGGATTTTGTACAAGAGTTGACAAAAGCCCCAAGTGAGGGAGGGGCATGGATTTTGTTTATGGATGGTTCGGTGGCTAGTTCGGGATGTGGAGATGGCATCGTGTTGATAAGCCCAGAAGGGATGGAAAGTGACTTCGCGGTGATATTAGATTACAAGCTTTCCAATAACAAAGCTGAGTATGAGGCTTTTATCCGAGGAATTCGAATGGCCATAGAGATGGGTGCAATGAGTGTGCTGGTCCATTTGGACTCGCAATTGGTCTATAAGCAAGTTATGGGAGAATTTGAAGTTCGGGAAGGAAGAATGAAAAAATATGTGGATGCATACAAGGCATTAGAGAAGATGATAAGCAAAGTGCGATCTGTCACAAATACCTAGGAAGAGAATACTAGGCGGACTTCTTGGAAAAGATAGCCAGTTCTGCTGAATGTGCTCCGGAGAGGCATATCACCTTGCTCGAAGCAAAGGTTTCCGCCCTAAGTTTGGAGGTCAGGGCGTTGGAGGAAGAGGATGATTGGCGGATCCCTATCATGGCATATTTGAAGGAGGGTACACTCGCGAAGGACAGGAAGGAAGCTTCCAGGAAACTCGTTTTTGCATAATTGGAGACTTGTTGTATAAAATAGGATTCGAGATGCCATTGCTGAGGTGTCGTGGTAAAACAGAAGGAGAATATGTGCTGAGGGAAATACACGAGGGATGTTGGAATCTAGTTAAGAAGGTCTTGTGAGCGGGATACTTTTGGCCATATCTGAAAAGCGAAGCTCAAAAGTTAGTAAAGGCTTGTGAAAGGTGTCAAGTAGAGTTGTAGAAACGGGCCAGCGGGCCTTAGACACTTCAGTAAGTGGGTCGAGGCTGAAGCTCTGGCAAAAATAACTGACGATGCAATGATGAAATTTATTTGGCAGAATATTGTGTGCTGATTTGGGTGCCGAGGTCCTTGTTTCGGACAATGGGGCCTTGATTTAGTGGGGCTAGCATCAAGGCTTGCGCGAGGAGATGAAAATTAATCACTTCACATCGAGCTCATCCGCAAGCTAATGGGCAAGTATAGGTGACTAATGAATTTTGGTGCAAGGGCTCAAGACTAGATTGGAAAGAGTCTGGGGAGCCTGGGTGCAAGAGTTGAGTTCGGTATTGTGAGCTTATCGAACAAACCCAAAATGAAGCTACGGGGAGAGCCCATTTACTTTGGTTTATGGGATGGATGCGGTGATACCGGCAGAGATCGGGATGGAAACCCATAAAATCCAGACATTTGAGGGAAAGAGAATGAGATATTAACACGCGAAGCTCGGATTTGATCAACGAAAAAGAGGGTGATGACCTTTTTACGAGATAGAAAAAGACAAGAGAACGAATCGGGCGACATACAATAGTAAGGTGATGAAAAGAAATTTTCAAGTGTGAGATCCGGGTTCTAAGGAAGGCGCCGATGCGAGTAAGAACAAGGGAAAGTTGGACCCAAATTGGGAGGGCCCACTTCGGGTGATCAAAGTTCGGCTAGAGGAGTTTACGAGTTAGAAGAGATGAATGGGAAGAAGTTACCTCGGGCATGGAATGTCAGCAACTTAAAAAAATATTATCCATAGAAATTTAGATGATGTATGCAATGATGCAATTTCCTCTTTTTTGAAATTCAATGAAAAAACGTTCGCGTCTATAAATATTGTTGAATATTGTTCTACTAAGTGTTTGGAGCTCAGCTCGAGCCAACCCTCCAAACACCTCGGGCACGATAGCCTAGAGGGCAAGTCAAGCTCGAGCTTGGATAACTTGTCCTCAAAATGAAAAGAAAAAATGAGCAAGTGTTTGGAGCTCGGCTCGAGCCAACCCTCCAAACACCTCGGGCACAATAGCCTAGAGGGCAAGTCAAGCTTGAGCTTGAATAACTTGTCCTCAAAATGAAAAGAAACAATTAACAAGTATTTGGAGCTCGGCTCGAGCCAACCCTCCAAACACCTCGGGCACGATAGCCCTGAGGCAAGTCAAGCTCGACCTTGGATGACTTGTTTTCACATATATATAAAAAAAAAATGAATGAAGAACAAATAACAAGTGTGTAGCTCGGTCGAGCCAACGGTCCACACCTCGAGCACAAGACAAAAAAATTAAAATTTGCATTAGTACTTAGCACGACGAAAAGTAAACTTGCATTGATAAAGGACAAAAAGTACAAAAGATTCCCCAGATCGGGATAATTACAAAAGCTATTACAAAATAAGATCTTCGAAGCATAATCCTGAACAAAGTGATATCGGGCTCATTGCGGAGGGCATCTCGGTTTCCATGGCAAAGGGATCGACCTCATGAGTAGAAGGTAGCTCGGGATTAGGAGCGAGAAAAAGGTCTCCTTCCGAAGCCTTGGAAGCAGCGGCGACTTGATCTGCGCCGCCTGGTCAACAACGACTTGGAGATCGGTTATCAAGTTATATCATTTAGAGCATTGATGAAAACCTCATCGGAAGAAAGGTTGACTTCATTAGCAACCTTAGAAAATATGAAGCCCTCGGATCTTTCATTAGAGCTCGGGGCCCCGTCCCGATCTAGAGGTTCGAGATATCCCTTTCCCCGAAGATGGAGCTCGGCCGATCAAAGCGAACTCATATTCTTTGAATAACCCCCCGATAGGATATCGATGAATTCTTCAAAACGAGGAAGCACCTTTTAACTTTCTCTCGCACACGGCAAACCGAGGTGATGACCATGAGTTTGGCATGTCCCTTCACTAGATGGGGATTGATATTGGGGGACCGTTCCCTCCAAAGATCGGGCAACGCAAATTCCTTTTGGTGGCAATAGACACTTCAATGTGGTCGAGTGTCAAGCTCGCAAAAATAATCGACGATGCAATGATGAAATTTATTTGGCGAATATTGTGTCTTGATTTGGGGTGCCGAGGGTCCTTGTTTCGGACAATGGGACGCAGATTTAGTGGGGCTAGCATCAAGGCTTGGTGCGAGGAGATGAAAATTAATCAGCACTTCACATCAGTAGCTCATCCGCAAGCTAATGGGCAAGTATAGCTCACCCCAAATCAGACACAATATTCTCGCCAAATAAATTTCATCATTGCATCGTCGATTATTTTTGCCGAGCTCGGCCTTCATTAGATTTCAAGAAATCGCGATGACCGATCTGGATCCCTTCCGCCGAGCTTGCACCACCCATCTTTCATCTCGAATTGGCATTCTCCTCATCCAAATTCTCCTGATTTTCGATTCCGAATTGGCGGCGACCTTTCAAGCCCAAGGAGCATGTCGTTGTGCTCACGAACAGTATCCAGCAGTTTGGTCTCCTGAGCTTTGAGCCTTTTATTCTCTTTCATGAGGGTCTCTAACTCCCTCACCAAGGATGAGTCAGCAAAGCCCGTCCGAGCTCGGCAATAAATGCGATAGCTTGACATGGGGTCGGGCTTGATCCATGCAAAATGAGTTCACCACTTGGGGCCGAGCTTATCCAGGGTAGTTCGGTCGGGGTAAGGACAATGCCCTTGAATGTACTGAGCTGCCAGCTGCGGGAAGCCCCATAACAGCCTCCCCAGGCTGCTAAGAAGGAGAAGCCCGAGCTAGGGAGCTCACTTTCTTGCGAGCCTTGGTCTTCTGAGCAACAGCTCGGGCCAGCATGATGTCTGCACCAATGAACAAATATTAGTAACAAAAACACAAGGACTATACAAGGAGAAAGGGAAGAATCATACCGATGTCTCTCTCTAAAGGAACGACCTCAGAACTCACTCCTGAGTAATGAAGCAAGGAAGGAGTAATAATTTGGGATAGATCGTATTTCACAAAGAGTTAGTTTATGAATGAGATCTTGCGAGTCGAGAGGGCGCTTCTTAGGGTCATGTTTTTCTTGAGGAGGTAAGGCCCATACCATTTATGTGGAAAGGGCCAAGTTTCTGCCGAGGTGACGAAAAAATACCGATCCTTCCAGCATTTATTAGAGATCGGGTATTTCCCTAAAAAGTTAGTTTCAATTCTGAGCAGTAATGTAAAACAAAGCCTTTAGAGGTGGAAGACTTGACTTGAAAGAGGGCAAAAAAACAGATCGGTCGAGGAGTTATGGATAAGAATTTAGTGATTATTAAAAAACCAAAGAATAATCCTAAAAGAATTTGGGGTAAATTGGTTGAGGGGAATTTTGTACATAATAGTTTTATCAGCAAAAAAGGAATGGATGGGAAACCTAAGTCCTCCATCTAATTGACCGACAAAGAAGGTAAGACCTTGAGGTGGAGGTCGATAGGTCTATCTATATAACTCAGGAGGACTAACTTAAAAAGAGGGGGAACCCTAGCATTCCTATGGATATTGTAAAGAGATTGGACTGTTACTGCTGAATTGGAGAACCTGTGATCCACCTCAGGAGGGGTTTGTGGGTTAGGATTTCTGACTTCTATGGGGGAGAGGCGTCTATCGGAAGAAGAATCCGATTTAGTAGCCTCAGGGTCAGGTAGCTCCGGATGATTTTCCCTAAGATGGGCAACATCTAATTCATCCGACCACCTAACTAGGTCAGTCAAGTGTGGGTCGGAATAGTTCGAGGAAGAGGCCATTATAAAAGGGAAAATAAATAGAAAAAGAAAAAGTATGTAGGGATGTACCTAGAAGAAAAGAAAGCAAGAAGAGGAGGAGGGGAAGAATGCCACGGGAAGCTTGCTAGAAATCGCCTTGGGCACGTCGGAAATCGCCTTGAGGAGAAGGGAGAGAGTATTTGTAAAAGTGAAATGGTCCCCCTTATGGTTTGCCTTTTATAAGAAGAGACAAAATGAGGAGATGATCAAGACCATTGATTTGAATCTCATCCAACGATCTAAAAGTGACCTCGGGAAGATGAAGGGACGTCTTGTCGATTGAAAGGACGCCCTGTGATCGAAATGGGCGGGAAGTGAATTAGGGTTTAGAAACCCTAATTTAGATCGGCCTAGTTAAATTTTGAAGGATTTGCATACCTAGCTTTAGGTCGGGTGACTTATTTGCTGATAAGAGGAGATTTCGGTAGAGGTGAAAAGTTGGTGAGATCGATATAGCTCAGGATTCAATGAACATGTGAGAAACTCAGAGGTCGGTCGAGATCATAACGAGACAATTATGTCCGAAGTAGACGAACTACTTTGGGACATAATTGGGGGACTGATTGATAGTGCCTAGTTGGACCGACCTATGTGCATGGGCCTAACGAAAGACCTGGGCCATAAGAAAAGCCTGTGGTAAGATCCAGTCTTTGATCCCGACCTTTCGGGGCCGACCTGGAGGTAAGAGCTCGACTTAAGCTTAGGATTGGGCTGAAGTTGATTTGAGGAAGAGCTCGAGCTCTGGGCCTAGTGGGCCGATGTAAATGGGCTAGGCTCCCAAAAGTGACCAACCTAAGGGCCTACCGACCTATTGGGCTGGGCTCCTAAAGGGACCAACTTAAGGACTCACGACTGTTGGTTAGGTGGGCTCCTAAAGGGACCAACTTAGGCTCTTGGCCTATCGGGTTGGGCTCCTAAATGGACCAACTTAAGGGGTTACCGATCTATTGAGCCTGAGAGGTGTGTGGCCCAATACGAATGATTAACCTAGGCTTGGGAATGCCTGAAAACCCTTCTGGCCCCCCCTTCTCATGGTAGCTTTGCGGGTCCTAGGTCAATCGCACATCGTAGCGTGATTTTATTGAGCGGTGGATATTCTAGACCGACCAACTACATTCATTGATCATGTATCGTATACTATACAAAAATATAAAGCATTTTCAAATATCATAATTTTTTTTTTCATATTTAGATTTAATTTCAAAAAAATAGATGATATTTTGAAATATAAAATGAAAGTTCTGCAGGATTCAACTGAAAGTTACATTTTATTTGGGAATCAGATAGTAGTTCAGTGACGAGGCCACACTAAGGCCAAGGGGGGTCATTGTGCCCCCTGAAATTTTGGGAAAAAAAGAAGTATTTTACTAAATTCATTTATAACCTAAAACAATCATGAATAGGAAAAAATTGGTATTTTCCCCTTTCCATTGTGAAACTCGAAAAGTCTTTGAGTCTTGAATTTTTTTTATCCTTTCTCAAAGTTTTATACATTTTTTTTGATCCATCATAAACTTTAACCTTAACTTTGGCATTATTCTCGTGTGCCTCTATTTACCTCTTTTGGATGATTAGGGTTTATTATCAAATTTCCATTACAATTCAACCTTGTTAATATGTTATTGAATGATTGTTTGGTAACATACATTGAAAAATATATTTCAAATATTAGCAATGAAGTTATTATGCAACGATTTCAAAATCTAAAAATAGAAGAGAAATGTTGTAATATATTGATGTAATACTATTTTGTTGTTTATTTTTTAATATTAAGATGTAATTAAATTAATAAATTGACTTTATCAGAATTTATACGTATTTATAATTTTATTTTTAGATTTGATGTATTGTGTCTCATTTTTATATTAATTTTAGGAGGAAAAATTAATGAACCTCCCAAACTATTTGCGGTTTTCTACATTACCCCCTAAAGTATTTTTTTCTATATAACCCCCTGAACTACATGAAAATTTCTACGTTCCCATCTCCTCCTCCTCACAAGTGAAATATTCCCATCGATTCTCCAAAGTAGAGAGGAGGAGATGGGACCGTAGAAATTTTTGTATAGTTTAGGGTGTTAAATAGAAGAAAATAGTTTATGGGGTGATTCCAAAAAGTTGTGCATAGTTCGGGGGGTACATTAAAATTTTAATAGGTATTTATATTTATACTTAATGTGCATATGTATACAAATAAATCATTAAATTATACTAGTTTTATAATTTTCATGAGTTATTATGCATGATCTTCAAACAAATTACCCTGATTCTGAAAAAATATCAAGACACTAAAAACAGACATTTCTTTTTAGCAGAATAAAGAATATAAGCTTTGAAAACCCAATCAAATATAAAAATGACATTCATCTCCACCACATTACTTTTTTATTCATTCGATGTAGAAGCAATAGAAGGGTCAAGAACCCAACAAACCGAACTACCATTTTGACAAAATCAATGAGATTATAACATATTATACAACTATACACATAGATTTATGAGCACACATGACTCAAGCATTTACAATAATTAAATGTCTACACGGGGAAAAGTCGAACCTGGTCAGCTAGTAAATCCAAGAATTGAGGAAGAGTTAAATAAAATTCTAAAGTTGATTTAATTGCTAGAGGAAATTTTAATATATCCCCCAAACTATGCGTGATTTTCTACATTATCTCCTAAACTATTTTTATTCTTAACTTCTGAACTACACAAAAAATTCTACGGTCCCATGTCTTCCTCCCGCTGGCGGATCTAATGGGAATATTTTGCCTGTGGGGAGGATGAGATGAGACCGTAGAAATTTTCGTGTAGTTTAGGGGGTTAAGTAGAAAAAATAATTGTTTAGGGGGTAATGCAGAAAATCGCGCATAGTTTGGGAGGTTCATTAATTTTTTCTCTAATTTTAGTTGGGCTCCCCTACACAAAATTTAGGGGAAATTACATAAAATACCCTCAATTTTGACGGAAACCAAAAAATACCAACACATTCCATTTATACCTTTTTCATTACTCTTTTTACTTTGTTTTTTTAATTTTTCCCTAAAAATACGCTCCCAGTCTTTTAAATCGTGTCCAATCTATCTTGTTTTCTCTCTCTCTTTTTATTCATCTCGCTTTGTCGAGTTCCCGCTGCATGTCCGCCATTTTGGTGAGCTCGGGTTGTGATTTTCCTCGGCAACTACTTGTTAACTTTCCCGTAATCATCGTCAAAAACGTCTCTGTAAATCGCTTCTATTTTTTATTATTTTTCGTGGGTTTTTGGTATCGAATTTATATAATGGCTTGAAGAAACCCCTTCTTCTTCATCCGAAAGTGGAGAAAAAGGCTCAGGGTAGTTCAAGAGTTTTGAGGAGCGGCTCGAAATCTGAAGCCTTAGTTCCTGTATCTTCTAAAAAAAGGAAGATGAAACACGGCGATGATGTTGGAAAACGAGTTGTCAAGGGTAAATCTATCAAAAAGAAGGTTGTTGGTTTTAGAGGACTGGACGTTGCTGAGGTATGTTGTTTTCATCTTTATTTTACTGTTGTATGTTTTTTGTTTCCTTTTTGTTTCTGTGTTGTTTCTTGTATGTTTCTATGTTGTTGATATGTTGTGTTGTTTTTTACTTTTGAAATTTTAAGTATAAGATGTGTTGTTTATTTCTTGTTTCTTTGTTGTTTCTTTCTTGTTTCTAGGGTTATGAGTATTTGATTGATCCGGAGGACTGGTACACCGTTAGGATAAACACTGGGTTTTCTTTTGAAGTTATTAAAAATTTGAAGGAGAAGTTATCCCAGCCGCTTTAGGCATACCTGTTTCCGTTATTTTCTAGACATGCATGAAGTTGATTTCCAAAATCAACTAGTACATTCGTTGTTGAAGAGACAGGTTGTCCATTCGCGGAAGGATGAGATTCTGGTGTCGGTTTGTGGTAAAATTTTGAGGTTTGGTATTGGGAGTTTGCCTGGCTTGTGACGGGGTCAAGTGTCTTTGGAAAAGGCCCGCTGTTCGTGGGGATGGTATTACTTCGAAGTTCTTTCGTATATTTTTCTCGCTCAATGAAATTCTCTAGCAAATCTATTAAGGAGTGTTTTAGATTACAAGTGTGGGGAAATGATGATGATGCCCTGAAGTTGGCTTTGTTGTATTTTTTGCAATTTTTTCTGTTTTCTTCTATTGGGACTTCTGTTAATATGGAATTTTTTGATTTAGTTGATAGTGATGATTTTAACTCATATCTCTGGGGAAGGGATTTGTTTGAACTTACAATCAGAGAACTGAGGGAACAAGTGCTCCAGAGGAAGCAGCCTCAGGACGAGGACTTGAAGCCGGCTGCTAAACACACCAAATTTTACAGAATTAAAGGTTTTCCTCTCGCTTTCCAGAGATGGTTCTACGAATGTTGTTCAGAAGTGAACAATAAAATTTGCAACCGTGTCGGGCGCAGTATCCCTCGCATTTTGAATTGGAGTTGTCCATTGTCTGATAGAGATAAGAATTTGAGATAAGATGATCTCGATATGATGATTTTCAACTGTTCTGCAAAACAAGCAATACATTAGTTTTTTTATTTTTTGTTTCTCTTTTGTTTCATAACAGTTTCATATATGTTTATGTGTTGTTGCTAACCTTTTTTTTGTTTGTTTTCCCTTTGTTTTAGTTGAAGTTGATGAATATTTGGCCATCAAATGAAGAGAGGTTGCAGCTGGATATTGGAACCTTTTTTGATGAGTCCAAGTACTCATTTGATTCTGTTGATGGGGATTATGTGATTGGTAATCGGAAGAGGAAGGAGCCGGATGTCGAGTTGGGATCGAAGTACACGTTGGAGGATGTTGTTGGGAAGCAGGATAAGTTGGCCAAGGAGTTGAAGGTTTTCAAGAACTCCGTTAATAAAATCTTGGAAGAGCAGTTTAAAACTGTTCTGTCTGAGTTGTTTGCCATTAAGGGGAAACTTCAGGTAACCTTACTTGTATTTCATTATTTTTCTTTGTCTTTGTTGCTTGTTTGTTTCGATTTATAATGATTTTCACTTTTGCTTTTCAGGCTAGTGATGGGTTCGATCAAGCTGACAAGGTTGTTGAGGCAGAAGATGATAAAATATCGTCAGCGTCGGCTTCAAAGTCCGAGAAGGAGTCAATGGGAGTGGATGAGCAACATGTTAAATCTAATGTTATACCATTTTCCAAGGATGTTGTTGACCCTGCTTTGGAAAGGACTGAGGTAACCAGTAGTCCCCTGTCTGGCGGACATGTTGAAAAAAAATCAGAGGTTTTTGAAGGCGGCAACATTGGTGGTGCTGTCGGGGTTGAGTCTGTTGTTGAAGGGAATGTAAATGGGGGTGAGGGAATTGGCATTGGTGGGGAAGTTGATTTGTCGATGGATAAAGGGGTAGGTAACGACGGTGAGGGGCTTGATGTGAGTGGTTTGATGGAGTTTGCAGAAAATACCGAGAATATTATGTTTGATACAAGTAAGGTTTTAGAAAAGGTTGGTGTTGAATATCAGGGCCTGAATGTTCATGATGAACATGGATTTACTGGCTCTTAAGAATTTGATGATCTCACCCAATCTCAGTTTGATTCCATTGTGAATGCAGCAACTCAAGCTGTTGCTGGAATGATTGGTTCCTAAAATTTTACCTCTAGTTTGTTTTTTGACATTAACTTTGTCATTTATATTTTGTTTATTACGGTTTTGTATCTTGTTTTTCTTTGCAGTTGGTGTCGAAGGGGCGGATGCATCACTTGTTCTGAATCCCTGTTGCTAAGTGGGTTTCAAAACCCTCTGTTGCTGTGAGAAGTCCTTTCACCACTTACTTTGAATCGTCTGGCGATTTGAGTGGGAAAGTAGTTGTGGGTTTTCAGTTGGGGGACCTTTGATTTGGAATCGACCCCTCAGGAGAAAGATGCGACCTTGGATGCTGGCAAGAAGCCTCCGGTAGTATTGGTTAAAGGAAGGTGCCCATTGGATGATAGCCTTGGTGAAGGCTATGACGGTTTGGAAGATTTTAATGGTGGTCTGAGTGAGTGGCTTTCGGAAGGTTTTGTTTCTCAAGGGTAAGATTTTTTTATTCTGTTTTGCAATGATTACGAAATATTATTGTAATTTTATTAATTATTTTGTTTTAAGCGAAACGTTATTCGGAAGAGGATGACAAGATTGATCTCTCGTTAAAGCTTGGTGTATGCGAGGTCAAGCAAAAATCATGGTTTCATAGCTTGTACTATGTGGACGAGTACCAGTCTTCTTCAGTAAGTTATTATTTTTTAAGTTGCTGTTTTTGTATTTTTGTTTCTGTGTTTTTACTCTTTGTTTTGGTCCCTTTTCAGCATATGGACGTGTTGTTCTATTACATACGGAAGAAGTATATGTACGGGCATTGTGCTGTGAGATTTACTACTACGGACCTGATCTTTGATAGATGCATGCAAAGTATCCACAGCCGGTTCACTCTTGTCAACAAGAGGAAGAAGAAAAATTTCAACACTTCCATGATTAACTTGAATACTCCTATGGTTGACTATATTATGGGTTTTGATATAGGCTGTGGAAAACCGTGGTCCGAGGTTGATCATGTCTTGTTTCCGATTCACTGTGTCGACATGGAACATTGGATCCTAGGGAGGCTGAGCATTCAAGAGAGGATTATTTATCTGTACAATTCCCTGTGGACTCCTGACTTTGTTAAAATAGCTAGGAAAGCTATCGAAGCCTACAACGTGCTATTGCCTCATTTTCTTTCAATGGTAGCATTCTACGAAGAGCGCCAGGACATTGCTCTTGATTGTGGCTCCTACTATGCTGACATTAACTCCCCAATAAAGGTTGTGGTTGTTAGGGATATTCCTGTCCAAATGAAAAAGTAATATTCTTGTCTATGTCCTATTGTATTTCTGTTTTATTTTTTGTTTGTTTTTATATTATGTTTTAACCTGTCCCCCCAATTTTTTGTTAGCGATTGCGGAGTATTCGTAGCTTGCTATGCAGAGTATTTAATCTCTGGGAAGCAAATGTCGGTGGAAGACTTCGACATTGAAAGAGAACGAATGAGGTATAGTCATCTGTTAGACAATGACACAAGGCTTAAGCAGCAGAACAGAGATAAAGACGACATTGACATTGAAATCATCCCCCCACTCCCTAATGAAGCGAGGACATTGTTGTTGAAGAAGAATTCTTAATGATATTTGTGTTATGGCCACATCGGACAATATGCTTTTTATTTTTATTATAATGCTTTGTTAGTATAGTTATTTTGTTACTTGTCTATATTTCTAGTTAGTTTCTTTAGTATTTTTGAAGTATCTATGCGACAAAATTTGAACGACTATGATGTTTTGTGGAACATTTGTGTGATTTTATTTTTGGCATTCATGGGTGTTTGCAAGATTTTAGTTTTCTAGTTTTTTTATGCTTGTTTTTGTGTTTTTTACAGAGTTTGCGGCAAATGCAAAGATATCGGAAAAACATATAAGAAACCAAAAAGTAACATGAATGAGTTTTTATTGAAACAATTATGTTGTGTTCCATTGTATTAATCTGCTAGCTTGACATGTATGTAAGCAAATGGAATATGGTCTTATTAAATGCATCTTATTTTTGGTTGATTCCTCGCATGTCATCTTATTGTGTCCATGTTTGCCCACACCTTCCGCATTTATTTTTGAAGATTTTCTCCCAAGTCCTTTATCTTCTTTTCTTTGGCCTTCCGATTTGGCCTTGTCTTCCATGGAAGGGTCCACATTGTTTCAATTTCAGTGTCGGGATCCGATTATCTTCATGCGGGATTGATTACACTTTTTCGAATAAGTGGCTTCCATTGTTTCCTTCATGTAGTATGCCAAAAGATCTGACGGATCTCCATTCAATTCTTTTAGTATCGCTTATAGCATGTGGACAATGAATTTCATCCATTTGGAACCTGTTGCATGTGCAAGTCCTTTTCTCAAGGTCCACAACAAATATTTTCTCTGATTCTGTGACGTTAAAGAGAAAATCATTTGATCTTTTCACCTGGAAACAGAAATGAAACATGTGAGAAACAATTTTGAAACAAGTGTCCTATTTCAGATTTGTAGTAAATTACCCTTAAATTTAGAGAAATGGTGTAGTTTTTCCCCATGTACTCTTCATCTATTTTTGTCATTCTTTTAAATATTGATCTTGTTTCGTTTCGATGCCTGCATGTCTAATCTTGAACTAACGATCTAATGTACTCAAGCAATGTTGTTACGGAGGTGTCTCCCGATCTGAGTGCGCATTCAACAACTCTGCAATGTTGGATGTCATGAGAAAGTACATTTTATTGCGACAGTACAGTCGTGTCCATTTCTCGTATCCGACGACAGACAAGTAAGGTATGATTTTGTTGTTCACTCTGTCCAGTGCAGATATTTGTTTTTCAAATTCGTCCTTCGTGTAGGCTTTTGGTGCTGCTATGAATGATTCCCTTATTTTGTTGCTTTTCTTTTTGAAGTTTGCCTTCAAATTATTAGAAGATGATACATGCACAGTCCATAGGATACTTCAGGATTCACATAATCATTAAAATAATGTTTTTTTTTCCTTTTTCAGAATGTGTGTGATTGAAAATATTTTTGAAATCTCTATGTGAAACATTAAAGAAACATATTTGAAACATCTATGAAACATAACTTCAGGAAATATTTTATAATTTGTACCTCATTTATTGTTGTTTCTATGTTGATATGCCTGTCTGAGACTATGTACATGTTTTCCCTGAGACCAAAAGTTTGTCTGAACTTTGTGAAAAACCATACCCAAGATCTATCATTTTCAGAATCCACTATTGCAAAAGCCAATGGGAAAATGCTCCCATTCCCATCATGCGTGCATGTAGATAACAAAGTCCCCCCGTAACTTGCTTTCAGAAATGTACCATCAACAACAATCACTGGCCTACAATGTTTCCATCCATTTATTGATGCATTTATAGCCATGAACAAGAATAGGAATGTGTTATCGTCCTTTCTTACTAATTCATGTCGATCCGGTTGTTTTCTCCAACATGTAAAGATAAGTGGTAGTTTCTAATAAGATTCATCCGGTCTCCCCCTTATTATTTCGAGTGCTTTCTCTTTTGATCTCCAAGCTTTTCCATAGTCGAGACTTATTCCATGCTCATCCTTCATGTCTCTTATTATATCTGTTGTTGTATACACTGTTTTGATGTTGTTTAGGTATTTTGATTTGATAATGTGTCCAACCATTTTTGCTGTAGTTTGTCTCATCGTCATTCATTCTCTTATCGAGTGGACAAGTATGGTTGCTGTCGTATTTTCTTACTATGAACTTGGTTGTCCTTGTTCTTGATGATGCTTTCAAGTGTCAATTGCAATTTTCATCCAGGCACTTTATGTGGTATTGCTTGTTGCAGGATTTATTGACCTTATACTAGAAGTGATTTTTCAATGCAAAAGAGTTGATGTGTTTGATCAGTTCGTCCTTGTTGTTGTAAACATTCCCTATTTGGATTTGTTCTTCACAATTAATAGATTCCTGGATTTGCAGTGTTTCTTGTACCACATTCTTGCTGATTAGGTTTGCATAGTCGATGTAGTCGATGAGATTTTGTCCCATATTTTCCATTATTGAGCTCTCTTCTGATATGCTGCTGGTTCCCTCCATTGCATTTTGGTGTGTTGTTTCTTGCAAGCTTGTCTCTTTCGATTTCAAGAGTAGTTGGTTTTTGAATTAACTAGTAGGTCTATGCACGAGGAAACTTCATCCAATCTTCTTCTTTGCTTTTACTTCTAAATAGAACTTGAGTTGAATCATTTTCAATCTTTAATGGTGGCAGGATTCTCTTAATTTGTACTTAATCAGATTCTTTCCTCATCTCTGACCGACTGTAATTGTTGTTCTAAAATTTCATGCGGTCTTTGAAAGTGCAATCCATTGGAATCGGGATCCCGTTATCTCGAAGTTGATATAATCGGTGTTCTCTATCCATTCTCCCTTGTGGTATACTACTGCTGGCACTTTATCCATGGTACTGTACAATTTTATACTATTTTGAAACATGAACGAAACATAGTTGAAACAAAGATGAAACAATCCCCCTGCACAGGGGAAGCAATGTGTTTCCCATGCAGAATATATACTCTTTTGAAACAACAATGAAACAATAACGAAACAACTTTGAAACAATTATCTAAATAATTGCATGCAATTTTTTGAGATCCAGACATTTTGATGTGTAGATTTTCATGACAATCAAACTTTTTAGGATTTTGTATCAATTTCGAACAAAATAAGCATTTTATAATATTGAATCACTCATTTTGATCAAATTTTGTATTCACAAATTCGATGTACAATCTCAATTTAATCGATGTATATATATATATATGTTCAATTATAATTTTGCATGTGGAAATAGATGTGCGTGATGTGAACAATAGTTTTTAGAGTAATTAAGCAATGTTTTTTCGAGATTGGTGTTTTGTACCTTGTTTTTTTTTTTCTCGCTTTTCTTTTTATTTTACTAATTTGGAGTTCGATTCTTCTTCCTTTGCTTGTTCAAATTCTATTGTTTGTTCTTCTCCTTTCGGAAAGTGTCTGCACTTGATTGTGGATCTTTGTGTTGTGGATCTACAAGTCTGTTTTGGTGGTTGTCAGCGTATTGTTTGGTAATGTGTTGGGTTTGAGCGTATTTGTTGGTAATTAGAATGCGGCAACGTATTGTTAGGTAATTTTGGTAAAATCTTAGTATTTTGTAGGTACCGGTCAAAAATAGGTGGGCATTTGTGTCATTTTCCCCAAAATTTATGGCTTAAGAATCGAGTGCGATGATTAAGATTCTTATGCCTAAATCAGATATATGGGTTCGAGTCTCACCACACTCTCGAAAATTCGAAATATTTGAATTCGGCCCAAAAATGATAGCAGACGTTTGACTCGTGAGTCGGAGTCGTTATCCCTAATGGGGAAATAAATAGTTGGGCCCGTTTTTTGCTAATGGGTCTTCTTTCCTAGTTAGTGGGCTTCCATTGTGGCCCCATTAGACTGATGTAGTTTGAAATAAAAATAAAACAAGATCTTTTTGTACTATTAAATTATTTAAACCATTGAACTACCTGTAATTCTATGATACACAGAATTATCAATTTTTCGAACTTAATGTCATTCAGATTAAATAAAAAACTTATCTTAAGAAAAAATAAGTCATAATTCATTCTCACAAATTGAATTCAATCCAAAACCCCCACCCCACTAAGAAATAAAAAATGACTTCATCCTTCATTTTTATGAAAAAAACATCAGGTACACTTTTTATATAAAAAATTATCCTTGATTAATTCATGTTGTCACAGTGAGATATTTCAGACCTTTTTTTTTTGAGCAAGTCTCTTGTGAGACGGTCTCACGGATCTAAATCCGTGAGACGGACCTCTTAAGGGTTCCGTCTTGAGAACATGAACCATGAAAATAAATTTAAAAATAATAATGAACCATGAAAAAACAAAAATAAATCCTAAAAACATGAACCATGAAGAATAAACCCGGAAAACAAAAATAAACCCAAAAAATAAAAAATAAACCCTAAAAAAAACTAAAAATCCTAAAAACTCAATTCAATTAAAAATAAACCCAAGAAACAAAATAAACCCTAAAAAACAAATATAAACCCTAAGAAAAATAAAATCTGAAAAAAAAAACCTTTAAAACTTTGTGTAGGGCTCCGTCTCACGGATCTAAATCCATGAGACCGTCTCACACAAGTTTTTGCCTTTTTTTTGAGGTAATATCTTTGTTTTAATTTGATATTTTATCATGTATTTTACAAATGCACCCGGAATACATATGATATAAATTTGGAAAGTATTTTATACAGTCAATACATTTATAGTATAAAAATATGAGATAAAAAATAAAATGAAGCAAAAGATTTCCACTTTTTGTCAAAGATTTCACATTACTCGGCCTTATGACACAAAATGCATGAAGAGTGCCTGTTTTATCCAATAATTGAAGTTTACGGGTTTGGAATAACTTTGCATCAATCATTGTTAAAAATCTCCATCCAAACCCGATCTCTCCTAGCAATTAGGTTTCAATTATTCGCCTATGTTATTCTTCTCGATTGAGCTCCACCTAATCATTTCCAAGTTCCGCTTAGTTAAATCCAAGCTCCGACTGGCGTTAGGGCCGATTCTCACCTATTTAGTGCCTATCGTTTTTTTTTAGAACACTTGGTACAATACACTATTCCACGAAACCCGAACAAATAATAAACAACTACATAAAAAAACAGTTCTCAGCAAGTTGACTTTGCTAAGGTAAAGTCACTTTCATTCATCCATTCACAATTAAAGGCCAAATAGCACAATGTGCATTGAATGATGAATCATTGAGGAAGTTCAATTTTGAATATCTTCAAAGTTCTCCTCATGGGTTAGGAGTTTTGTTCCTCCCTCTAGAGTGTTTGTTCCCAGTAGGGTCTGTGCCAGGGTGTTCTTACCCTCCGTCCTCCCTTTCCTCCGCCACCCTAGTGCCCCCCAACCCCGTCGCCCCCAGCCTTCACCCGCGCTCAGCCCATCTCTTCTCTTCTCCTCTCTCTTTCCTCACCTTGCTTCCATTACCTCCTTATTCCTCTTGCCTGCAATTTTTCTCCATGCCCATTTTTTCCATTTCTTTACCTTTTTAGCCCACTACTAGGTGTCCCCCATGATCTATTTTTAATAGCTTAGGCATTTCTTATTTTATGCTACCACCACCCTTTTACCCATAAGTTTTCCCACCCGTGCATTTTTCCTCTTTGGTCTTTTTAGTTTTTAATTGGCAGTCCACTTCCCTTTAATCTACTTTTTCCTTTTTATCAGGAATTTGAGCCAAAATCTTGTCCCTTTGTCTCCCTTGAGCTTTTCTCTCTCTTCCTCCCCATCGAATCCCCTCCCCCGTTTCTGTTGCACCTAGAGCTGTGTAGTGTGTCACCCCCCCCCACGTCGGTCTCAAGGTTTACGTCACTAGGAGTCTGATCTCATCTTTCTCTTTTCAGTTTGATTACTCTCGTATACAATTCTCCGTAGTCTTATCAATTTTCAGGTCAATTGTGGAATCATGGACAATCTCACAGAGTCAGAGTCGCACGTTATCGATTTAGACTCAAGCACGGAACATCTCTCACCGGAAAAAGACACTCACGGATTCTGCCTAGCCGGAACGCTTTGTACGAACAAATCATTCAATTCGTTCTACCTCATGGATGTCATGAAGAAATCGTGGAAAGCAAAAAAGGGCTTCTCAGCGAGAGAATGGGGAAGAAATTTGTTCCTATTCAGATTCGATAATCCTATTGATAGGGAATGGGTATTATCAAACCAACCGTGGCACTTCGAGGGATCCCTATTTGCAATCAGAGCCATTTCAGGGACGGAACAACCATCATCCATCAGTATAACAGAGTCCTCGTTTTGGGTTCGAATCTACGACCTTCCTGTCGCTTGTATGAATGAGAAAGCCCTATCATTGATGGCCAAGCAAATAGGTAAATTCGAGTCCTGGGACTCGAATCGTGATGGCTTGGTTGGAAAATCTGCTCGAATCAAAGTCGCCATAAATATCTCGAAGCCACTTCTACGAGGACTGACAATCAAAATCAAAGGGGAGTCACTGTGGATCCCTATCAAGTATGAATCACTCCCGATATATTGCTATTGTTGCGGGACGATTGGCCACCACTTCAAGGCGTGTTCGGAATACAATAACAATTCGGCCCCAGAACCCGAGGAAGCAAAATATGGCCCATGGCTAAAGGCATCCCCGTATAAACGACCCCGAGCAACCTCCGAACCCA
This sequence comes from Rehmannia glutinosa, assembly GCA_016081115.2. Classification (NCBI taxonomy): domain Eukaryota; kingdom Viridiplantae; phylum Streptophyta; class Magnoliopsida; order Lamiales; family Orobanchaceae; genus Rehmannia; species Rehmannia glutinosa. Next base: position 141,667 of record JABTTQ020003189.1, on the reverse strand, counting down.
AACCTGTACCTAAACCTTCCACTGCAAAAATCTCATTAACCAAATTAATGAACAACTCACACACAAAAATGCCAATCCTAATCCCACCCCCATACCCCGTGCCCAAAATTACAACCAACCTGAAAGTACTACCATTGACCAAACAATTACCCCCACTTTTGACTCCCTACTAATTACCAACCCACAAACCAAAACCACCAATACACAATCAGCTCCCCAACCCTTCCTAACCAATTACCAAAAATCTCCTCAACACCCAACACATGAATTTTCCCAATATCCACCCTCAACCAAACCTTACCCATCTGACCATTACCCCTCAATCCATTCTGCCCTATTTACCACTTATGCTACAACCCAACTCCCAATTGACTGATAACAGCTTGACCCTTTTAACCCACACCACCCAAATACGAAATGATCCACCCAAACAAGCCGATACGCTACCACCTAAACAACCAGCAACCTGGCATCGCAAACCCGCACAACAAACTAACCAAAACCCAGCCCGCAAAACTCCAGCTCCGAAAAAAAAAAAACAAATGACACCCAACTACCCAATGACGCTTGAACTCACAAACACACGATAAAAAACTCAAGCTATCCGAACTAATTGATTCTTCTCTCTCGCTTACCCCAACGGCGGAGATCTGCGGACCGCATCCCGCCGATCACAATGAGTTGCTTCTGATTGGAATCGCCGAGGCTTGGGAACCCGGACAAAGATGTGAAGTGCTTTCAAGAAATATCGAAAAACAAGATCCCACTGACTTTCTTAATGGAAACAAAACTTGAAACAACAGAAATGAAACAGATTTGTGAGAAGCTAGGCTATTCGAATTTTTACATTGTCGATTGTGATAAGAGCCACGGTGGCCGACGGGGCGGGCTATGCCTAATGTGGAAGGAATCTATTAACTTGCGGTTCAATTGGCAAACCCTCATGTTATTGACACCGTAATATCAATCCCCCACACACAAAGTAAATGGCGACTTTCAGAATCTATGGATGGCCTAAGACTCTCAAAAATGTCACACTTGGCAATTGATCCGAGACATTCGAGGCAACAACAATACACCTTGGTTATGTATGGGTGATTTCAATGAAATTTTGTATCATTCAGAAAAAGTGGGTGGCCGATTAAAAGAGGATTCTAAACTTAAAGCCTTCCAAGATGTGTTGTCGGAATGTAATCTTGATGATCTTGGTTTTGAAGGATACAATTTCACGTGGACTAATGGTCAAGAAGGGGATAAAAACATCCAAGAGCGGTTGGGCGGTGTGTTGCTAATATGGAGTGGGTAAGCTTATATCCAAAGATACAAAATTGAGCACCATGCTCGAATACTATCGGATCACCGTCCCTCTAACAATCACTTGAACGATCGGGCCCGTAAGAAGCGAGAAAAAAGACTCCGAGTTTTTCGATTTGAAAAAATGTGGCTACAAGATGAATCATGTAGACCTTTTGTTCAAAATGCATGGGATGAATCAAGATCATGTAACACACCACCGCTATGATGAATAAAATCCAATCTCTAGGAAAATCATTGCTACATGTGGGAAAGGGCTCATTTTGGAAGCATAACCAAGCGGCTTGAGCGGACGCGAACACAGTTGGCAAAATTCAAAATATGCCACCTACAAGAACCAATATTAACGCTACTAAAAGTCCGGAGAAAAATTGTTGACACTCTTGAAGCGAAGAGACTATGTGGCATCAAAGATCACGTACCAATTGGCTACGAGACGGAGACAAAAATACGACTTTCTTTCATCGAGTTGCTAACGGTCGTCCGAAAGCGCAATTCCATTGATCGAATCGAGACGAGGACGGCAATTGGGTTGAGAGCATGACCAGTTGTTAATACGCTTACACATTACTACGAAAATGCTCAAATCCACAATTGACCTTAATCTTGATCGATCTTGGGTTTGAAATGGAAACGAGGGTGCCAAATGAAATGAAAGATGAAATTAACGCTCCTTTTATCAAATCGAGATCGTCATTCTCTTTCCCAAATGCACCCCACAAAAGCTCCTGGACCGGATGGTATGCCACTCTTTTTATCAACAATTTTGGTCTTCTATTAAAACCGAATTGATCGGTGTGATTTTAGATGTGCTTAACAATGGTGTTGATCCCTCCCCTTTTAATGATACTCATATTGTTCTTATCCCCAAGAAAAAGCACCACGAATCCCCAAATGATTTTAGACCTATTAGTTTATGCAACGTGATTTTTAAATTAATTACCAAAGTGGTTGCTAATAGGCTCAAACACATTCTACCTCGCATTATCCACCCCACCCAGTCAACTTTCGTCCCAGGTCGCCTTATAACAGACAATGCACTCCTTGCTTTTGAAATCTTTCATGCTATGAAGAATAATAGTGCAAAAAAACGAGGAATTTTTGCCCTTAAACTCGATATGAGCAAGAACTTACGATCGGGTTGAATGGGCTTTCCTCGAGCAGGTCATGTGTAAAATTGGTCTCCCCATAATTTTGTCGGACTTATCATGCGATGTGTTTCTCTCGTGTCTTATTCTCAGTGCTCACTAATGGTATTCCTGGTCTGTGTTTCGCCCTTCTAGAGGACTCCGTCAAGGAGATCCTCTTTCACCCTATTTATTCCTTTTCTGTGCAGAAGCTTTCTCAGCTTTAATCAGGAGATCAGAACTTAGCGGGAGGCTACATGGTGCGAAACTTTGCGAGAGGAGCACCACCAATCTCCCACCTTTTCTTCGCCGACGACGAGTATTATTTTTGGGAGGGCAAATGAGATAGAGGTCCGTGAAATCAAAAACATTATCACAATCTATGGCGGCGTCGGGGCGGATGGTTAACTTCGACAAGTCGAGATCACATTTAGCAAAGGCGTTTTGGGATCAACAACTACTAGACTTGCGGACCACTTGGGTGTGAAACCCGTCGAGAAGCATCTAATTTACTTGGGCCTACCCGCCCGTATGTAGGGCCCAAAAAAGCAATTTTTCAAGAACTTATTGACCGAGTGAAGAAAAAATTAAAAAATTGGAAATCAATTATGTTGTCGATAATTTGGGAAAATGGTTCTAATCAAGAGTGTGGCACAAAGGCGATACCTACATACGTCATGAGTCAATTTGTTTCCAATTGCCCCAAGATGTTTGTCATCAAATGAACTCTTTAATATCAAACTTCTTCAAAGTGGGGACAAAAAATGTGGAAAAAGGATTCATTGGCTCCGTGGCAAACAGGTTTGCGAGCCCAAATCGCACGGAGGAATTGGATTTCGAGACCTAATCGCTTTTAATCTAGCCATGCTCGCGAAACAGTGTTGGCGGTTAATCCAAGATACCGAATCACTTCTGCTCGATCCTCAAAGCCCGCTACTACCCGAACACGGACTTCTAAATGCCACAATTAGCTACAACCCCGCTTACACATGGCGAAGCATTGTGGCGGTAGGAGATCATTTTGAAGGGTATTAGATGGGTCATTGGGAATGGAGAACAAGTGAGGGTGTGGCAAGACCCATGGCTGCCCGGGAAAGAGATTTTAGAGTACACACTCAAGTGGAAATTGGCCTCCCGATTTGTTAGTAAGGAACCTTATAAATGATGAAGGGACGAAATGGGATGTTGAAAGGGTCAACCAGATCATGCCGATCATATTGCTCGCGAGATTTTTAAGATCCCTCGATCCATATTGGTTGCAAGGATAGGATTGCATGGCATTATTCCGCAAATGGTAAATATAGCGTGAAATCGGGTTATAGAGTTGCCTTTATCGCCGAGCGCCCAAACACTTAATTGCCCGGTCAATCGGATCACCATCACCTCTTTGGAAGTGGATTTGGAATCTTGAAGTCCCTCCAAAAGTTCGGGTTTTTATGTGGAAAACGGCTCATGGTAGACTCCGTAAGGGCTGCACCGCACCGAAGATCTACGGATACAACCCCTTATTGCCAAAGGTGTGGAACGACCATAGAGACAAATCGAACACACACTTCGAGATTGCCCATGGAGCCATTCTTTTGGAGGGCCTCACCGCTCGATTGGACAACCTTTTGCATACTACTACTCGCCTCTATTGCCGATATGCTCATGGTAATCTCAAAAATGAATAACAATGATGGTGAGTGCCTTTTTGCTATGCTTTTATGGGCCTTATGGCGCGCTCGGAATGTCCTCATTTTTCAAGGTAAAGAAATGTCTCATATGCGATGCTTTGATATAGCTTTGAGGTGTTTGAATGACTTCGAGCAACAAACTTAGAGCGAGAAACAACCAGCCATGCCCCAACAAATGGATTGGACACCCCCTCCGGAAGGACACTTCAAAATAAATACGGATGCATCGGTTATGAAAAATGAGGAACCGGACTTGGAGTCGTGCTGGACCACGCTGGCAACATCTTGCATACTAGATCGGAGCATCTTACTTCGGTCGACTATTCTGCAGTGGAAATTGCCGAGGCATTGGCTTGCGGGAAGGGGTTGCTTCTCGCGGGATCTCCACCGATCATATTCACCGAAACGGATTGCATGAAGGTTGTTCAAGCTCATAACAGCCACCAATCGAGACCTCTCATACTTTGGGACCATCATAAATGACATTCGATCTATTGGAAACACTTCTCTTCATTTTCTCATCATTTTCACTCACGAACAGCCTAATACGATAGCTCATAATTTAGCTAAATTTGCCTTTTTCGAATTCATGTAATGGTTTTTATTCAGTTCACTACCCCGAACTAGACTTTTTGTATTTTTCTTTGAGGATTTCTCCTCCGAAAGTTGAATGAATTTCGTTCTCAAAAAAAAAAAAAAAAAAAAAAAAGGCCAAATAGCACAAAAATAGATAGACATTAAAATCATAACACATTGAATTCAATCTTAGATTCCCAAGAAATCAAGAGCACCCTTTTCACCCAAAGTGGACATTTGATTTGGATTTTGCTAGATATTATTACATTACATTAATGATTTTGTTGACAACCTTCATACTTCGTATTATTTTTAAAAATATCCAAGTACATTATAACAATATATTCTCGAATTAATTGTGAATTTAAAAACATATTCTAATATTCTATTACACAAATGAGATTTTTAAAATTTTATCAAACTATTTTGTATAACACCCGAACTACAAATTTCAAACTTTAGCAAGCTATTTTCGAGTAGAATATTTCCTTAATATAATCATGATTGGAAAGTGTTTTTGAGAGAATAATTCAAAGGCACACCATTAATGATGGAGATGAATAGATGCCTTAGGCCACATTAAGCGGCCATGGCTCTCTCTCTTTCGTAACGGCTCCTCACTATTGGTAGGGACATTTTGTTCTTATTTATGTATCTGACCTTAGAACTTCTTCATTATGATAAGGAAAAATAAAATAATTATTTTCAAACCCAACCTTTGACCTTAATTGGAAGTTCATTTATGTGCCAACTACATTTCTTTTATGTGTTAAGTACAATTTCATTTTAGTTCAATAATGTATTTATATTTATATGTGTTAAACGCAATTTCATCTTGGTACCAAAATACTCGATATTCGATGCTAGATTGATCATTAAAAGTTTGTTTGAGCTCGTGTCATTAACATAACGAACCAAATTTGAACACGTTTTTCATGCAATAGACTATAAATCTCGGCTCCAACTCGACTCAATTTGTAAAAAACTAAAAGTAAACTATATGTACAAGTATCAAACTACTCGAACTCGATTTGTATTTGGCTCGACTAAAATTTGTTGAACCTCGAGTGAATTAAATAATCAAAACTTATATAATTTTGAAAATCGATAAAATCAAACAAGTTTAAACTAAAAGATGATCGACTCTGCTTTATAATTCTACGCTCATATTCATGTCCTCTACTAACATTGAAGTCCCCAAGACATCATTGAATACATATGATGATATGAATACCAATAATCAATACTAGTCTCCCCTCAAAAAAAAAAAAATAATCAATACTAGTCAAATTGAAATAATATATTTTCAAATCAATCCCAACCAAATAATAAATAAATAGAAATTGTAACAGCAATTCATTTTGAAATTCATGTAATATTTTTCTCAAAAATAAAAAAAGAAAATTAATTTATATAATGTTTTTACTTGGCAATTTTGTAATTTAAGTTTCATTGTCTGCATAAATAACAAAAAAATGGCATAAATTTAATTTATTTTTAATTTGTAAAGAAATATAGATACAATCTCTATTTTATTATTTTATTATTCTCTTTAAAAGAACATTTATCGAAAATATGAAACTTTAAAGGTGGAATTTATGTGTTAATTTTTGGGCTTAGCATAAGGCCATACATCCATGTGGTTCAAGTTCAACATTTTGATCTTGAATTTTTTTGATATCATCGTGGAATAGTTTAAAGTTAGGGTAGGTCTCCTATTAGGCGGTCCTAACGGATATAATTCGTTAGACGGATCCAAACTAACCCAATCCGTTGACCCAACTCCCAAAACCCGGTAGAATTAAAAATAAAAGAGGCACAAATCTCCCTGCTCTAATTTCAGATCGTTCGATGCGAGAAAATTTGTCTATTGGGTGGGATCATGCACCAGAAGATGAAGTATTTGAATTCCTTCATAAGTGGATAATTCTATACAGAGCTACTCATGGGATGATTCCCATCATTTTCGTGCTCCTTCTAAGTTCTAATATATGTTAACAGAGGTATTCATGGGATGATTCCGACAAGACTAAGCGAGAAGCAGTTAGACTTGCAGGGTTAAGTTGTACGAGATTCCTGATGCTCTCAAGGTTTTGATGCTACAAGCTTGAGATCCTTTGTTTTTTTTTTAATAAACTATTCATTTCTTATAACATTTCATCAAACGCATCAAACAAAATTTTCTATTACTGCATATAATTTTCCAAACAAACATAAAAATAAAGAACAGATATATATTTCTAAATCTAAACTTTCGGGTTGCCCGTCACTCCCCTTTTCGTCGGCGGAATTCTGAGCGCCACCACTGTTGCGGCGGCGCGCAAAACAATAGTTCTTCCGGCGCTTATCCAAACAGGCTTTATTATTATGGGTTTCTTTTGACATTATCGGCTGTTAATTTGGGGCGTTTGTGTTGGCTTCAAGAAGTATGTGTGATTTAACCAGGAAAATCAGATACCTGAAGGCTCAGCCTTCGGGTGGAACGTCGGGGTGGATCTTCGGGGTGGATCTTCGGGGTCGACCTTCGGGGTCACTTCGGGTATTTTTAGATGGGTGACCTGAAACATGAACGCACGTTAGGCTAGCCGGAGGAGCCCCGGCTAAGGCCCTCCGATGCTTAAGTCGATTCGGGTCGTGAGGTTAGGTGAAGTAAGAGTAGTGAAGAGATGAATGAAGAGTAAAAGCTTAACCTCTTGTTCATTGTAGACGACTTTTATAGTGGTGATTATGTACAAACATATTGGTCCACGTGGCATCATCCGGAGAGCCTTTTTATCGGAGGATCAATGGTGGGGAGGAGCTCGGGTCGAGTCGGTTCGGTTCGGTCGGGTTGGCGGTTGGCGGTTCGGGTGAACCCGACCCGTGAACAAATCCGCGGATCTTGCTCCTTTAGTCGCCTTTTGGGCTTTTATAAGGGTAAAGTGGTAAAATCACTTTATTGGTTTATCATTACTCCCCAACTTCTTTTATTTTCTAAGTAAAAGAAGTTTGAAATAGTTTATTGAATTTGAAAGGCTTCGAATTTGAGCCGTCGTTCTCTTGACTATTGAATTCTCCAATGGTACCAAATATTGACAAGGGGGTAAATTTTTATTTACCTTCTCTCGATGAAAATCAAGTCCGTTTTGCCCTAGGGTTTTTCTTCGGCGTCGTGCGTCTCTCACTTGTTCTCTCGTCGGCTTTGTGATCGTCCGTTCGCATCGCGTCGTCCATTCGCGTCGCGTCCTTCTCTCTTCAGCGTCGCGCGTCGGGTTCGTCTCCCTTCAGCGATCGCGCGTTGTCCTCCACTTGTCTCTTAGGGTTTCCTCCACTTGTCCTCCGGTAGATCATTTCTTCCCCTTAATGTCTTCTTCTAGTTCTTCTAGATCGACTCGGTCCAGGGTCGGGTCGTCCTCTAGCTCTTCTCATTCTAATCGTGATAAAGAGATAGATCACGAGGTGTCCGCCCAGGGGATCTTATTAGATCCTCCGTAGAGACTCATGAGATTCCCTCTATAGATCATTTTTTTTTTTTGACGATTATGAGATCGTGATCCCCAGGTCCTGAAGATAAAATGGATAAGCCTCCTACCCGATGTCTTGCTTTTCACGTAGCTAGCTTAGAGGCGGGGGCTAAGGTTTCCCTTTCGGACCATGTAGAAAATATTTTGATGGGTTTAGACGTTTGCCTGCTCAACTCGGTACCCAACTCTTTTAGACATATCATTGGGTTCATCATCATTATGCGGTTTTTTAATATGGACCCCTCTTTAGTCCATTTTTGGTCTCTTTATTCCATGAGCTCGTCTAACAAGACGGGTGAGGTTGGTTTTTTGTTGATTGATAAGCCTCCTTCCTCTCTTGGGACTTGGAAGGATTCTTTTGTATATGTTCGGCCTCTTTCGGATCGCCTGGAGGGTATCCTCGGTGTGGAGGATTGCTGACCTCGGTCTCGAGGCCTCGGGCCTTCTACTTGAGATGATAAATTTGTTTCTATCATGGAGCTTAGCCCCGCACCTCGAACTTGTGGTTGGACTCTCGGTAATTGTCTTCAAATTTTTATTTTTATTTCTTTTTGCGTGTACTAATGCTAATGCTTCTTGTTCTCTGTAGAGGTGGTTGTTTGTGCTTATATGGTGGCCATACAAATGAAGGCCTAACTTGCCAAGAGGGGCTTCCCAGGCCTATTCTACCTCCTACTTCACCCCATTAGGTGTCTTCTCGCCTAATGCCACTTCTACCCCTCCTCGCTCTTCACTTCGTGTTCCTTTCTCTCGAGATGAGGCTCGGTGGAATCTCAACCCGAGGAGGAGTCGGTGCTAATTAGCCCTCAAGAAACCCTACCCTACCCATCGTTTGTGGAGGTTACCCCAAGACGGGTGGTTAATCCTTCTCGAGGGGAGAAGAGAAAGAGAGCTAGGGAAAAGGGTTCCCGACGCGAGATAAGGCATGTAAGCATAGCTTAAGACCTTTAGTCTTGCTTTGGCTCTTCACGCTCTAGCGTGAGGATAGAGGTGATGGGTCATAGCCGCACCACATTAACCACCGCCCTATCTGCCCCGCCCTATCCGCCCGCCTCAACTTTCATACTTTATTCTTGTAATGAACCACTTATCTACCTTGGTTGGCGGGGTGAGGCTGCTCTTTACGCTCTAGCGTGAAGGGTGGAGGTGATGGGTCTCAACTTGCACCACATTAACCACCGCCTAACCGCCGCCCTATCCGCCGCCTCAACTTTCATACTTCATTTTTGTAATAGAACCACCTGTCTACCTTGGTTGGCGGTGAGGTGAGGCTCTTTTACGCTCTAGCGTGGAGGGTGGAGGTGATGGGTCTCATCTTGCACCACATTAACCACCTCGCCCAACCGTCCGCCCTATCCGCCCCGCCTCAACCTTCATACTTCATTTTTGTAATAGAATATAATGTATTCTATCATTTTTTCTTGTTAATGATATTCTTTGGATCAACGTCATTGTTTTGGTTCATTTTTTCCGGATAATATCCAATTGATATTTTTCGATTAATTTTATCTTTTTCGGATGATATCCAATCAATCTTTTTCGATTAATTTTTCTTCTTTAGATGAAGCTCAAAATAACTCTTAGCCTTAGAATTGTTTTCGAGACTTGTGTAGGTTTTACACTTCGTCGTACATGAGCGTCTTGCTTAGCCTCATTCTTCATGTTCTTGCTTATATTCCCGCTTTGTTTCTCGTGAACTCTTGCCTAGTCTCACGCTTCATATTTTTGTTTGGCTTCACGTGAGCATCTTGCCTAGCCCCAAATGAGCCTTTCCGGGCATGACCTCTTGCTTGGCCTCACGTGAGCCTCTTGGAGAGCGAACCTCATCGCTTAGCGTCCTCCTCTTGGCTTCGCATGAGCCTCTCAATTTCGCGTGAGCATCTTGGCTCCGCACTAGCCTCTCTTGGTTACACGTGAGCATCTTGGCTTCGCACGAGCCTCTTGGTTTTACGTGAGCATCTTGGCACCGCATGAGCCTCTTGATTACACGTGAGCATCTTGGCTCCACATGAGCCTCTTGGTTTCACGTGAGCATCTTGGCTCCGCATGGGCCTTTTGCCCGGCTTTACGAGAGCCTCTTACATGGCTTCCCACGAGCCTCTTGCACGGCCTCACGGGAGTCTCTTACTTGGCCTTCGGATACCTCTTACTTGGCCTCTCACAAACCTCTTGTCTAGCGTGATGCTTCATGCTTGTGCTTCACCCGATGGCCTCCCGCGAGCCTCTTCTCGTAGTGTGATGCTTCATGCTTGTGCTTCACGTCACGATTCACTTCACGTGAGCATTTTGCCTAGCTTTACACTTGAACAATTTTTTTTTCGCTTAGCTTTACATGAGCATATGGGTGGCTTCGCACTTTACTTTGTGTAAGCATATGTTAGCCTCACCCTTCGCATAAGCATATGGCTAGTCTCGTGCTTCGCTTAGCGTAAGCGCATAGTTGGCATCGTGCTTCGCTACACGTTAGTGTATGGTTAGTCTCACTCCTCACCCTTCGCATAAGCATATGGCTAGCCTCGCTTCGCTTCGTGTAAGCATATGGCTAGCCTCGCTGCTGACAAGGCTGTGTTAGTGTATGGCTGGTCTCACACTTTGCGTACGCATATAATTAGCCTTGCGCTTCGCTCTCCGGCCTCACGTGAGCCTTTTGTCTGGCGTCACAAGAGCCTCTTACTTCGCTTCGCGTAAGCATATGGCTAGCCTCGCTGGCCTCACACTTCGCTTCGCGTTAGTGTATGTCCTCTCATGCTTCACTCTGCGTAAGCATATAGTTAGCCTCTCACTTCGCTTCACGTAAATGGCTAGCCTCACGCTTCGCTTCGCGTAAGCATATGTCTGGCCTCGCGCTTCGCTTAGTGTAAGCATATAGTTAGCCTCTCGCTTCGCTTCACGTAAATGGTTAGCCTCGCGCTTCGCTTCGCGTAAGCATGTCTGGCCTCGCGCTTCGCTTCGCGTAAGTGGCTAGCTTCGCGCTTCGCTTTGCGTACGCATATAGTTAGCCTTTCGCTTCGCTTCGCGTAAGCATACATCTGGCCTCGCTTCGCTTCACGTAAGTGGCTAGCTTCGCGCTGCGCTTCGCGTAAGCATGTCTGGCCTCGCGCTTCGCTTCGTGTACGCATATAGTTAGCTTTTAAACGCCGGCATAAGCATACATCTAGCCTCACACTTCGCTTCACGTAAGTGGCTAGCTTTCACACTGCGCTTCGCGTAAGCATGTCCGCCTCGCGCTTCACTTCGGCGTGACGCGCGTATAGTTAGCCTTTCGCTTCGCTTCGCATAAGCATACATCTATCCTCGCTTCGCTTCACGTAAGTGGCTAGCCTCGCGCTGCGCTTCGCGTAAGCATGTCTGGCCTCGCGCTTCGCTTCGCGTAAGTGGCTAGCTTCGCGCTTCGCTTCGCGTAAGCATGTCTGGCCTCGCGCTTCGCCCAGTACGTGGCTGGCTAACCGGCAGCTTCGCGTAAGCATGTCCTGCTCGCACTTCCGCCGTGTGCGGATATGTTTGGCCTCGCGCTTACTGCACATGCGACGCATATAGTTAACTTCGTCGAATTATCCTTGAGTTACTTTTTCGGGTCATTTGACTTCACATTACGATTTTTTCAGACCATTTCGCTTAATGCCATGATCTTTTTTAGATAATCTAACTTCATAACACGATGTTTCCTAGATCGTTTCCCTTAATGTCGTAAACTTTTTTTTTTTAGATCTCCACAGATCATTTAGCTTCATGTCACGATCTTTCTCGGACGCTTGATTAATGTCGTCATGATCTTTTTTTCGGTCGTTTAGCTTCATGTCACGATCTTTCTCGGATCGCCGATTAATGTCATGATCTTTTTCGTCGTTTAGCTTCATGTCACGATCTTTCTCGGATCGCTTCGATTAATGTCGTGATCTTTTTTAGATCGTTTAGCTTCATGTCACGAACTTTCTCGCATTGTTTTTGGTTAATGTCATGATCTTTTTCGATCATTTAGCTTCATGTCATGATCTTTTTCAGATCGTTTTCGGTTAATATCATGATCTTTTTCAGATCGTTTAGCTTTTTTATGTGAATCTTCTAGCATCGCTTCATTTCACTTCATTGTTCTCTTTACTTCATGGTGCACTTCACTGTGCGCCATTCACATCATTGTGCACTTCATTGTGTACCCCATTTCATTTCATTTGATGAACTCTTATTTTAATTCATTATTTGCCAAGTGCCTCTATATTCACTTTCACTTCAAGCTACACTTAGGTTATTGCCTTGTGACCTCATTGCATTGTATTTACTCATTGATAAGTGATATTCAAGATCATAGAATATGACTTCATCTTTAAAAAGTGAAGTGTGCATTCAAAGGAAATTTGCGTTCAAATGCAAACTATTTATAATTTGAAACGAGTTACTTACAATATAGAGATGCTTCCACGTATGAAACTTTGAGGTTATGCACACTTTGAGGCTTCCCATAAGGATCCAACTTTCACACATGCTCGACACTTGGAATGCATATCATTGATCTTCTTCATCTTCTTGGTTTTGTTGTTTTTTTTTTTATAAAATTTTAAGGCGGCTTGGCCCTTGTTAGGAATTTTATTGTTTAGATTTTGATGAATGCCATGTAAAACTTAGAATAGAAAGTTAGCTCCCCAATTTTTTTGTGAAATGTATTGTAACAATTAGAGTGGCCAAGTTTGAGTTAAGTCGCCTACGCTCCAAGTTGCAAGAAGACAATCAAGGCTTGAAAGAAAACTCTCTTGTGAGACAAACAGTACAACAAAGAAGAAAGCAGACAGAACTCGATCAAGAAGCGGTGAGATACAAACAGTGGAACATCGGTCAAGTCAACTCAAGAGAAGCCAAGTCTCAAGTCGAAGTGACGAAGAGTCATCCAATGATTGGAAGTGACTCTAAGTCACCTGGGAAAGCAAGGAAATGCAATCAAGTCGAGATAATCGTAAAAAGAACCGTTGCCGTAAAATCAAGAGATTTACTTAAACAAGTAATATCTCCATACTACCTTTCTTGGAGTGCTCACCCGAGAAGCGTGCAAAAGAAATGAACCAATGGGAAGCACTACACCGTGTCGAACTCCGAAAAGGTGATAAAACATTTCATACGAGGAAATGGCAATTCCAAGAACGCATACCAACGATCGCAAAGTGATTTTCAAAAATGAGCCTATCTCTTCAACGGGCAAATTTTTGAAAGTTCACTATAAAAGGCCGAGGAGTTTGTTTGAGAAGGAAGAATGACACACGTGAGATATACAAGCTTATCAAAATCAAAACAATCTCAATCCTCAAGCTACATCTCAAGTACATCAATCCAACACTTACCCGTGAAGGAAAGAGAACTTCAATCGCTTGAAGAGGAAAATATCTGAAAACAAGGGGTCTACATTCCAAGAAGGATCGTAGAAAGGTTCAAGGTCAACCAAGTCTTAAGCTTTTGGAGGGCTTCGTGATCAAATCCAAGGTGCTTGAGCAAGTGAGTCTGTAGTAGCAAGGCAAATTGCCTCTGTGAAGAAGCCGAGTCGTCGAGAAGCCACCGAGTGATCAAGGCGTCTCATCGAGTCCCAAAGGATCAAGTCGGCTGTTGTGATCAAGACTTGTATCCGGGATCAAGTTACCACTTTGTAAACTGATCATTACTTAGTGGATTCCTCCGGGAGTTGGAGAAGAGAGGAGTAGAAGAATTACCCCATCTTCGAACCTCTATAAAAATTTTATGTGTCATTTACATTTCAAAGATTTAAATTTACGCACTTTTAATTGCTTACATCTCACGATAAATTTGCTATCCATTTGATAATCTATAAGTACTAAATCAAACTATAAAAACTTGCTTAATCAAACTTAAGGGTGTTAAGTCTTCCAAAAAAAAAAACCACAAATGAGTCAAATTAAAGCCAACAAATGAGTTACCCTATTAATGTACTCAAATTTGAGTCCATTGAAAGATTGACTCTCTTGAGTGACTAATTCGATTGTCCATCAAGGACACAAATTGTAGAACTCAGAGATTTAAAAGGCCTAAATCGAAAATTTGGTAAGGTTTATTCAACCCCCTTCTAAACCTTACACTTACACCCCTTGGGACCTACAAGTGGTATCGAGAGCGGTTGGTTCATTGAACCCTCCGCATGGTTCTTGAACTAGATCTCCAAACTTTTCAAAAGTCTCGCTTTAGTACTTAAGCTTTCAAAACTCTTTTCTATCATTAAAAAGTCATTATCATGGAAGCAAATCTAACACGCATTCCTATGTTCACTATTGAAGAATTTGATGATTGGAAAATTCGTATGCGAGCTCATCTATCAAAGATTACATGATGAGATGTGGATAGTGATAGAAGATGGGCCTCTGCAAATATTAAAGGTGAACACAAACTTGCACGAAGAGTTGCAAAATGTGAAGGGGAAGAAGATGCAAGACCTGCACCGGACCATGGTTGAAAAACCAAGAACTAAGTGGACAAATGATGACAGAAAGAGATACAACCTGGACAATGTAGCCAAGGACATCCCGTACAAAACTTTGGACAAAGCCATGTTCAATAAAGTCAAATCTTGCAAAACGGCTAAGGAAATGGGGACAAGCCGACATTAATTTGTGAAGGCTCGAGCAAATCAAAGAAAACAAACTATCGCAATGGTCAGACAAAAATTTGAGAACTTTAAAATGATTTCGGGGAAAACCTGGATCAACTAGATGCTCGATTTACGTAAATCACAAATGAGTCATCTACACTTGGAAAGGAATATACACGAAGAAATGTGTATGAAGATCCCGAAAAGTCTTCCACTGAATGGGAGATGAAGGTCATGGCATTGAGACACTCCATGGACCTATCTAAGACATCCAATCATGAGCTATTCTCGGACCTCAAAGCCTACGAGTTTGAGCCGAGAAGGAAAGACCAGGAAGAGACAAATGTACCCAAAACAAATGCTCTAGTTGTCAAAGATGGAAGGAGAGCCGAGGTCAAAGAGGCAATTGACCCGGAAGAAATAGCCCTAATGGTTAAAAGATTTAACAAATTCTTTAACAAGAACTACAAGAGAGGAAAGGGTGAATCCTCCGAGAAGACACTCGGCTCCCTCCAAATCAAGGGATGATAGGCCAACCAAGAGGACGGATCATCAACAAGTTGAGTATCAAAGGGCGACAACTCAAGAATAGAAAGAGATGTTCAAAAGGCTGAATATCTATGTTGGAATTGTAGACAACCAGGTCACTATGCCATTGATCGCTCATATCCTGTAGTCAACAAGTACGAAACGAAGAAGAAAGAAAGGTCTTGAGAGAAAGAAGACAAGAGAAGAAAAAGGCAATGATGGCTGCAGAGATCATTTGAGACAAAGCCAAGTCAAGGGAGACAGTGACAAAAGATGAAGTGACTACACAAGTGACTCGAAGAAGAAGCCTTGATCCGCTTAATGGCCAAAGAACAAGATCAAGAAGATGAGGTACAATCTAACTCAACAAGCTCGGACACTAGTGATAGTGATCATGACACACACACTTCATCACCCACTCGATCTTTATGATTCATTAGGCAAAATGATGAAAGACTTTGAGCACATTAAAACCTCACACACACTATTGAATGAGGAAAACAAACCTACTCAAAAATCAAAACTCAAAGTGACTAAGGAGCCGAGTACTCTAAGTCAAATAGGTGATGAGAATAAAAGTTTAAAGGCCGAAAATGCTAAATTAATAGCGAAATTGCTTTATAGAAAAGAGGAGAATGACCTCAAAAATGTTATTGCCTCATTCACTAAGGCATCTAAATCATTGGATGATCTTATTATGAGTCAAAGAGAATGTGGAGACAAGACAAGCTTAGGATTCAATTCCTTTGTACCATGTCAAACCTCGGGAGTAATTTTGGAAAAAGGATCTTCAAGTCATGAAGAGTCCGAAAAATCCAAAACTCTAAATGATGCACACACTTTCAATCTAAAGCACAATACTAAGCAAACCGGCCTTGGTTACAAAGGAAAAGGAAAACGACCGAGTTGAGAGTCTTTGCAGTAAGGACAATGAGAAGAGATTCACCGAGTCCTCAAATCGTGACTCCAAACGTAAAATACTCTGTAAAGAAGAAGCGAGCTACCAAAAATCCTTAAAAACTCATAAAAGAAATACATATGATGGGAATGGTAGAAAATATCCAAGCCAAGCTGATTGGAATAATGTGAACTATCGGCTGACTTATGGAATACAAGCCCAAATGGCAAAGGCCTAGAACTCAACAAAGGCCATTCCAAAAGTATAAGAGCTTTCATCAAAGACACATATGCACCTAGGCACTACACTCAAAGACACCACAATTACCCAAGAAAGGCAATTGCTAAAACATACACGCAGTATCTGACAAAAAGAGGCAATTTGTATGAACCTATAATTCCCAAGCAATTTGCCAGGATTGATTATGATTATGGCACCGATAGATGGCAACCTCTTAGAGTCAAATCATTTGGCTATAGGTTGGTTGGATCATCTTATAATTCTAACCCCTCGGGACCCAGCAAGAATGGGTACCTAAAACTTGATTTCCTTGATTGCGGGTTCAAGGAACAAATGAGTGCCAAGGAACCTGGTACATGGATAGTGGTCATTCCCGGACATATGACAGAAATAAGAGAAATCTGTCAAAATTCAAGGAAGTCAAAGGAGCAAAAGTCATATTTGGAGGAAATGAAGCTCCTGGTGAAATAAGAGGCAATCGGATCCATCAAAAGAAATGGTTTAGAAATCACAGATGTTGCATATGTTGAAGGACTAAACTTCAATTTACTAAGCATCATCAACTCGTGACAAGGGCTACAATGTTGGATTCAACATGGGCATATGTCAAATCAAAAGCATTGAATCAAATGAAGTGGTACCGCAAGGATGTAGACAAAGAATATGTATGTAGTGGATTGGTCAACCGCAACACCCAAAGACTGCTACTAGCAAAAAGCACAAATTTGAATCAAGTTGGGTGTGGCACAAAAAAGGTGAGTCACCCGAACTTCAAAACAATTAACAAACTAGCAAGAAGTCATCTTGTGGAAGGACTTCCCGGACTCGGTATACTGAAGAAGGAGAGTATATGTGATGCATGTCGGAAGGAAAACAAATCAAGTCGTCGTTCAAAGAAAAGACATGTCCATCCTCAACAAGAATATTGCATCCGCTTCATATGGATCTATTTGGTCCAGTGGAACCAAAGAAGCATAAGTGGAAAGAAATACACCCTGGTGGTAGTAGATGACTACTCAAGATATACATGGACAATATTCATGTGCAAGAAGAAAGAAACTCTACAAAAGCTACCACAAATGATGAAGAGGATACAAAATGAGAAGAGTCAAACCATTATCAAAATAAGATCGGATAGAGGAACCGAGTTTGTAAATGGAATAATAACTCGATTGTATTGAGAATGGTATTGGTCATGAACTCGTCGCAGAAGGACTCCACAAAGAATGGAATTGCGAGAAAGAAGAAATAGAACCCTCAAAGAAGCGGCAAGGACCATGTTAGGCTGAAGGGGGTTACCAAAAAGATTTTGGGTCAAGCAATCAACACACTGCTACACCCGCAATGTATGTATGATAAATAGGCGGTGACAAATGTTTGATACATGTTTTTATCTTAATTTTGATGATTTTATTTTATCACCAAAACAATGTTTTTAAAGGTTGTCCAAATACTCCAAAATGATTTAAAATGATTTTAATATTTTCCTAGTATTTTCTCAAAGTTTATTTTCGTCTAAATTGACAACGCTTTCAATGATTTTACGTTATTGGGTTTTTACTCTCAAACGTTGTTTCTAAATGATTGTCCTAATACTTCCGATCGGTTTAAAATGTTTTTACAAAATTTTCGAGTATTTTTTGAGTTTTATTTTCGACAAAATTTGGACAATATTTACGTCTCGTGGTCGACCTGGCCGCCCTATAGGGCAACCCGCACCGAAGATGTGTTGAAAAGCAAAAAATGAGACGGAAGAAAAAAAAGAAGTCGACCGGCCGCTCAAGGCGTCGACCGTCCGGTCGACCGTCGCCAGTCGGCGACCGGTACTGCAAGTTTCGTTTTTGAAATGAACGTTTTATCCTTGCAAAATCCATGAGGGGACCGGTTGGGGTGATGGTCGACCGGCCGAGGTAGACGCCGTCGGCCGGTCGCCTCGTGTTATTTTGCTTTGTACTTTTTCCAACGCTCTATTTATGCGACCGGTCGCCCTATGTTTTGACAAAGAAAATTTCTCGACCGTTTGACAAACAGACAAACTTTCCTTAAATTGTGGGATTGATTTCTAACAGCTATATTCTTGATTTTAATTGTATTTTTCTCAGTAGATTTTCAATCCCCAAGAGAGCCTATGCTTGATCAATCATCTCCTATAAATAGAGGAAGTTTTGGAGCAACCAACACAACAATTGAGATACAACACAACAAGATACATTTCAAGCAAACACTTGGTCTTTCATTGTCATTATTCTTGTTGTAAAATTGCCTAGCTTATCACTTTCACATCTTTGAGGTCTAGGCTATTCTTGATTACACTTGCACTCTATTGTATTATCAATTATCGAGTTGTAATCTTGAATTTGTGGTCGCCATTCAAACACAAGATATCCTTGTGAGTGTTCTTGTGGTAAGAACACACTGGGGTGATCTAGGTGTTAGGTGTAAGAAGATTGTGGTAATCTTCTTGTTGAGGTGTTGAAGAATTTGGTATTCTTCAAGGTTGAAGATTGTGGTAATCTTCACAAGGTGCCGTTGGAGATTGTGGTAATCTTCAAGAAGAGATTGTGGTAATCTCAAAGGTGGTGTTGAAGAAGAGTGTGGTGCTCTTCAAGGTGTTGTAAGTTGAATTTGTATTAATTTTGGTAATTAATAAAATTCTTTTTCTTTTCGAAATCCATCCCTGATATACTTTGGGGTGGTAGAGGATTAGGCCCTAGGTGGGTTGAACCTCTTTAAATCGACGTGTGTTGTTTACATTCCGCACCTTCATTATTTTGTTTGAGCATTCGATTGTTAAAAGAGGGCGAAATTGAAAAGATGGAGATAATCTATTCACCCCCTCTGGGATTATCGTAGCCGCTGACTTACAAGTGGTATCGAGCCAAACTCTTTGGCAAGCTCGTTTCACATCGCGAGTGAAGAGAAACGATCAACGGCTACTGAACGAAGATCATCTATCCGGCACTTCCACCACCAAGCCACCACTATTTGATTCCAAGAATTTTAATTTTTGGAAAGAAAGAATGGAATGCTATCTACAAGGTTGGGGTTCGACATTTGGAACACCGTCATTAATGGAGAATCCATTCCGACGAAAGATACACTATACACCTCAAAAGGCTTCAAAAAGCTCAATGATGAAGAAAAGAAAATCATCTCCTTAAACGGTAAGGCTTTAAATATTTTATATTGTTCATTTACTAATTTAGAATATGAACATATTGTAGGAATAAAGTCGGCACATGGAGTATGGCAAAAATTAGAAGCCATCTATGGAGTATTTGCAAATGAAAGGAGTCAAACAAAAGCATCTACTTCTCAAGATCATACAAGCTCAAATTTAAGGAATAAGCCTCCTACAACTTCCAATTATGAAGAAGTTGAATATTGTTTTATGGGCATCAATGAAGAAAATGAGGTATGTCTTAAACCCTCTACTTCTTATGATATTGTTATTCAAAATGATTATAGTGATTTGCAAAATGATTTTGATGAACTACAAGATGAATTCCAAAACTTACTTGTTAAATACAAAAATTTGAAAAAGGAATTCATTGTTTTGAAAAATGATAAGGATAGTTTATTTACTTCCTATGAATCACTATCATGTGCTCACACCACCACACTTGACAAGGTTAGAAACTTGAAAAAGAAAATAGTACTCTTGTTGAGAATATTGATTGCATGAAAAAGGATTTATTAAAATCCAACTTGAGTACCAATGAAATGTCCAATATTGTTGATATTAATAATTGTGATAAAGAACTTGATCATAAGCCTAAAATTGTTAATCATATGAAAAAGGATCAAGTCACTATGCATATTGGTCATTATGCTCCTAGAATTATTACATGCTTTTATTGCGGTAAAAAGGGCCATACGGCTTATTCTTGTCGGGCTAGAAATAGCTCTAAATATTGTTGGAGACCTAAAAGTCTCAAAGCTAATCTTAAAGGACCCAAACACATGAGGGTACCACAAAATAATGTGTTATTAGGTACCCGCAAAACAAAAATCGGAGAAAATTCATGCCACCAAGAAAACATCAAATGAACGTTTCATTTGATCAAAGAAGAACTACTCTCAACAAAGCAAATTTCCAAGAAGAGCGTATAATCAAAAATGGGAAGAACACAATCCTTGAAATGGCAAAGACATCATCAACAAGATGATTTTCAAAGAAGAAGAAACCATCAACCATGGGAAGGTAACAAACCTTGAAATGGAGTAATCAAGGAAGTCATCATCAACAAAGTGACTTCCAAATGGGAAGATATCATCATCAACAATGGGAAAGACACAACCCATGGAAATGGCGTAATTGGTAACTCGTATCTCCCTATTTAAATATGCATTTTATTTTGTTATTATGCATGCTCTTATTTGTGTCTTAATTGCAAAATGAGTTTTCAAATATTTATTTTTTAATTAAGGTCTTCAATATATACTTGTGCTTTTAAAATTTTTTAAAAAAGAAGACCTTATATGATCTTTTTAAAACTCTTGTGCATTTTTTTGACTATAGTGTGTTATCATCCTTTATGGATTTTTATGGCATGAGCTTACATGTGATATCTCTTAGCCTACACTTTTATCATTAAAATTTGTGCTAGATATGTTTTAAGAATTGTGTATGATTTACATATTTTCACAAATGGCCATTTATGTCATTATTTGTCAAGAAAGGCATAAATTATCGAGGCACGTTTACTTGTGTTATTCTTACTCTTATAAACTCGATTTTATGCTTATGCACATATCTTTCAAGATATTTCATTTTGACCCCTTTAGTGCCCCTAATTGATCTTGCAAATATTTTCTCTTAAAAGGCACTACGTGTTTAGTCTCGATTTTATCATTTATATGTTTTTCCCAAAACCCATATTTGTTGGATATAGTCCAAACTTATATTTTTGCAAAGTTTTAAAAACTTTTGGGGTGGAAAATCGAATTTTGGAAAACTCTGGAGAAAGAAAAATCACCTGGGGCGGTCACGCCAGGGGCGACCGGCCGCCCGCACCTCGACCGTCGCGCCCTACCTCGACCGGTCGCCTGTGCCAATTTTTCAGGTTATAACTTTCTGTCTTCGTTTCAAAACAAACACACAAAAAAAATCCCCAAACCCTTGCTGCGCTAACATCCCCTTTCTCCTACAATCTTCAATTCTTCATCATTTTTCACGATTCTTGTTGCTAATCTTCTTATTTTCTCAAGAATCTTTCACATATGGCACCTCCAAAGAATTCCACTTTGGTCGAAATCCCATCTCCAAGCGTAGAAGGACGGAGAGGGTTCGTCAAGAAATCGGCAAGAAGAAGCCGAACAAAGGGATATTCGAGCCGCTCAAAGAAACGTGGCTCAAGAAGGTGATGATGTTCAAAATCCCATTCTCTCTCGGGCCCAAATCACCGAGCTCGCGGAACAATTTCGCTCGAAAATTGCCGTTGGGCGAAAGGTAAAAATCTTTTGTTACTCAAGCTCCTAATTCCCGCAATGCTATTAATTTCATCAATAAGTATGCGGAATGGTACTATGAGGATACGGGGATGAAAGGTAAATCTATTGCGAGGACTAAAATGTGTCGTTTTAGTTCTTTTGCGAATGAGTATCCTACGATTAGAGGTTTTTTTGAGGAGCAAGGTTGGATGTATTTATGGGAGCATGCTTATGTGTTGTATGATGATGATATTATCCAACATTTTTATGCTAATATGTGGGTGCAATTTGATAATGATAGAAAGCCGATTGCCGTTAATTCACTTATAAAGGGTCGTCATTTTAGATGGACTCCCAATGATATTTGCCGCTTTTACATGTTAGAGAAGGTGGTTGGGATTATTTCTCTTGCGGGACTTGGAATGATGAAATGTTGGGGGTATCAATGAAAGAAGTCAAGACGTATTTGGGAGTATGGCCTAAGTATTCTTTGTTGGCAATGACACTTGAGCATCGCATTTTATCGGTCATTGTCGCATATTGCATTTGTGGTAAGTCGGGAAAGATGCCTAGCAATATGGATTACTTTTTGACTTATAAGATTGCTAGGAGGAACCACTTAACTTTGGTGCCATACTCATTCAATGTCTAATCGAGTCCATTACTCAAGGTAATAAGAAGTTGGTTATGGGAAATTGGATTTGTAAACTTCTTATTCAATCGGGACTCCCTTCGTCGGAGTTTAACTCGGAAGTTTTTCAAAATGACTTCGACATTGACAATATCTCCCAAATAGTCACGATCTTGTGAATATGGACATCCGACCAACCAAAATGGCAAGAGGAAGAGGTCAAGAGTCTCCCGATCCTAATGACATCTTTGATGACGCCCGGGCCGCAAGATTGGTGGAAGAAGGCGAACCGAGCAATCCGGAGGGTAATACCGGTGCTGCTCAACCACCTAGGAGGTATACTCAAGCCGAATTTGATGAGATGAGGGCTTTTCATGAGACGAGGTATGAGGCTTTGGAGCAAAAGACCTCTAAAATGCAAAAGTCTATCGGCAAGTTAAAGAAATTCATCAAGGACTTTATTCCCGATCTTGCTTCTCCTCGGATGAGGAATGATGTTACCCCACCCCTTTACTTTCTAGCATTTTCATTAATGATGTTTTGTATTTTGATGAATTTTTGTAAAACTCATTTGTACTAATGATATTTGCTTGTTTTTCTTAAAAGGGTTAATATTGCAAGTTGATAATGACTTGTGGATGATCATGATTTTTGATGGAGTATTTGATGGTAAAAATACTCTAAAGCATTGTTTGATCATTGGTATGAAGTACTTGATGGTAAAAGTGCTTCTTTTATTGCTTTGTTATGCTTAGTTGAATATGTTGGGACTTTTGATACATGTATTGTTGAAAGCATGACTTATTACTTGATGGTTGCTCTAATTTTTGGCATTTGTAATGTCTTGATCATTCTTAGCTTATCTCATTTGGGTTGAACCCTTGAGAATCTACTTTGAGCTTCTTTATTGATGAACAATTTATTGCATATGGTGCATATGATTGAGCTTTGAAATGAGGTTGATTAATGATATGAAATTTTTTTTGGCTTGAACCATTTACAAAGGTTATATACAACCTCTTCTATTTTTCACACACACAAGGTGTTTGTTAAAATGTCGTAATGAAAATTTCAACTTCTACATGATTCTCTCGCTTCAAAAAGTCCCCAATACTCATTGAGATCATGTTTTGAGAAACAAAACGAGCGTATGAACTTTTCATGATACATTTCTCCCATTTTCCTTGATTTTTAAGCCTAAATTGCTCAATGGTTGATAAACCATTTCTTTGTGCACTTTGATATACTTCTATGATGTTTCTATCATCCTAACATTCTTTTGATGATTCCAAAGGGGAGAAACAGAAATTGGCTCGTTAGCTCAAAGAAGCTAATTAAAGCTTGTCATAAAAGCTATAAGCTATGGCTCATAAAAGCCATAAGTTGTGATTTATTGTTAGTCCATTTGTTGCTTGATGGACCTATATTATTGTTTAATGTTGTTTTGTGACAGGGGAGCTTATAAGCTCTTGAGCAAATTATAAAAGCTTAAGTTTTTAGCTTATGGATAATTGCTTTTACATTATTCTTGATATGCTTGTTGATAGGGAGCTTGAGCTTATTTTTGAAAATATTTACTCCCTACTTGGTTGCTTTAATATTTTTGGAAATTTTGGTTGCTTCCAAACGGTCAAAAGCTTTTACCGGAAAATCATTTCTAAAATTGCTCTCTTAGTTTGGGATAAAATTGTTTTGGTTTGTAATCATCAAAAAGGGGGAGATTGTTTGATACATGTTTTTATCTTAATTTTGATGATTTTATTTTATCACCAAAACAATGTTTTTAAAGGTTGTCCAAATACTCCAAAATGATTTAAAATGATTTTAATATTTTCCTGAGTATTTTCTCAAAGTTTATTTTCGCCTAAATTGGACAACGCTTTTAATGATTTTACGTTATTGGGTTTTTACTCAAACGTTGTTTCTAAATGATTGTCCTAATACTTCCGATCGGTTTAAAATGTTTTTACAAAATTTTCGAGTATTTTTGAGTTTTATTTTCGACAAAATTTGGACAATATTTCGCCTCGTGGTCGACCGGTCGCCCTATAGGGCAACCCGTGACCAAGATGTGTTCGAAATGTAAAAATGAGACGGAAGAAAAAAAAAGAGCAGTCGACCAGGTCGCTCTGGCGTCGATCGGTCCGGCGACCGCCGCCCAGGGTCGACCGCACTGCAAGTTTCGTTTTTGAAACGAACGTTTTATCCTTGCAAAATCCATGAGGGGACCGGTTGGGGTGATGGTCGACCGGCCGAGGTAGACGTCGACGGCCGCCTGTGTTATTTTGTCGTACTTTTTCCAACGTCTATTTCGTCATGCGACGGTCGCCCTATGTTTTGACAAAGAAATTTCCGACCGCTTGACAAACAGACAAACTTTCCTTAAATTGTGGGATTGATTTCTAACAGCTATATTCTTGATTTTAATTGTATTTTTCTCAGTAGATTTTCAATCCCCAAGAGGAGCCTATGCTTGATCAATCATCTCCTATAAATAGAGGAAGTTTTGGAGCAACCAACACAACAATTGAGATACAACACAACAAGATACATTTCAAGCAAACACTTGGTCTTTCATTGTCATTATTCTTGTTGTAAAATTGCCTAGCTTATCACTTTCACATCTTTGAGGTCTAGGCTATTCTTGATTACACTTGCACTCTATTGTATTATCAATTATCGAGTTGTAATCTTGAATTTGTGGTCGTCATTCAAACACAAGATATCCTTGTGAGTGTTCTTGTGGTAAGAACACACTTGGGTGATCTAGGTGTTAGGTGTAAGAAGATTGTGGTAATCTTCTTGTTGAGGTGTTGAAGAATTTGGTATTCTTCAAGGTTGAAGATTGTGGTAATCTTCACAAGGTGCCGTTGGAGATTGTGGTAATCTTCAAGAAGAGATTGTGGTAATCTCAAAGGTGGTGTTGAAGAAGAGTGTGGTGCTCTTCAAGGTGTTGTAAGTTGAATTTGTATTAATTTTGGTAATTAATAAAATTCTTTTTCTTTTCGAAATCCATCCCTGATATACTTGGGGTGGTAGAGGATTAGGCCCTGGTGGGTTGAACCTCTTTAAATCGACGTGTGTTGTTTACATTCCGCACCTTCATTATTTTGTTTGAGCATTCGATTGTTAAAAGAGGGCGAAATTGAAAAGATGGAGATAATCTATTCACCCCCTCTAGATTATCGTAGCCGCTGACTTACAAGTGGTATCGAGCCAAACTCTTTGGCAAGCTCGTTTCACATCGCGAGTGAAGAGAAACGATCAACGGCTACTGAACGAAGATCATCTATCCGACTTCCACCACCAAGCCACCACTATTTGATTCCAAGAATTTTAATTTTTGGAAAGAAAGAATGGAATGCTATCTACAAGGTTGCGGGTTCGACATTTGGAACACCGTCATTAATGGAGAATCCATTCCGACGAAAGATACACTATACACCTCAAAAGGCTTCAAAAAGCTCAATGATGAAGAAAAGAAAATCATCTCCTTAAACGGTAAGGCTTTAAATATTTTATATTGTTCATTTACTAATTTAGAATATGAACATATTGTAGTGGATTGGTCAACTCGCAACACCCAAAGACTGCTGTCTACTAGCAAAAAGCACAAATTTGAATCAAGTTGGTCGTGGCACAAAAAGTCGAGTCACCCGAACTTCAAAACAATTAACAAACTAGCAAGAAGTCATCTTGTGGAAGGACTTCCGGACTCGGTATACAAGAAGGAGAGTATATGTGATGCATGTCGAAGGGAAAACAAATCAAGTCGCTGTTCAAAGAAAAGACATGTCCATCCTCAACAAGAATATTGCATCGCTTCATATGGATCTATTTGGTCCAAAGGAACCAAAGAAGCATAAGTGGAAAGAAATACACCCTGGTGGTAGTAGATGACTACTCAAGATATACATGGACAATATTCATGTGCAAGAAGAAAGAAACTCTACAAAAGCTACCACAAATTGATGAAGAGGATACAAAATGAGAAGAGTCAAACCATTATCAAAATAAGATCGGATAGAGGAACCGAGTTTGTAAATGGAATAATAACTCAGATTGTATTGAGAATGGTATTGGTCATGAACTCGTCAAAGCAAGGACTCCACAGCAGAATGGAATTGCGAGAAAGAAGAAATAGAACCCTCAAAGAAGCAAAGAAGACCATGTTAGTCAAGCAGGGTTACCAAAAAGATTTTGGGCTCAAGCAATCAACACACCGCTACACCCGAACAGATGTATGATAAATAGGCAAAGACAAAGACTCCCTATGAGATCCGGATCGAAGAAAACCAAATGTTGCATATTTCAGATATTTGGATGTAAATGCTTCATCCACAATAATGGCAAGGACAACCTAAAGGCTTTTGATGCTAAAGGCGATGAGGGTATCTTCTTAGGATACTCACCGGTGAAAGCAAAGCCTACTGCAGAATACTCAACAAAAGAACTATGGTTACGGAAGAATCCATTCATGTAGTATTCGATGAGCCAAACATAAATGGAGAAGACATTGAAGAGTCACCGATAAGTCAAACATCCAACCTCACGAAGAGTCCCTATGTCTTTGGTAGGCAAGGGGGGATTATCAATTCGAGAAGAAGATGAGATAGCCAATCTCAAAAGCGGTGGAAAATCTACAAATGAGTGATTACGAGAGAGTCGACCACAAAGAACACAACAACCGCAAGTCGATCAATCCAAACTAACTTACTTCAACTCCGACGTAAGATGGCCGAGAGACCATCCACCGAACTTGTCATTGGAGACATGAGAGAAGGTGTCAAGACAAGATCGAACTCAACAAGAAGCAATGTTCACATGCTTCATCTCGCAGATAGAGCCCAAAGATGTGTCACAAGCATTGATGACACACATTGATTCAAGCTATGCAAGAAGAGTCAATCGGTTTGAGAGAAATAAAGTATGGGAATTAGTACAAAGACCCACACATCAAAATGTTATTGGAACCAAATGGGTATTCGTAAATAAGATGAACGAGGAAGGTTACGTGGTAAGAAACAAAGCAAGATTGGTAGCCAAAGGATATTGCCAAGAAGAAGGAATAGATTTTGATGAAACATTTGCTCCTCGTAGCAAGATTGGAAGCTATAAGGATGTTTCTTGCCTATGCACTCACAAAAATTTCATTGTATATCAAATGGATGTAAAAAGTGCATTCCTAAATGGCTTATTGGAAGAAGAAGTGTATGTTGAACAACCTCCAGGATTTGAGCGAAGACTCTTGGAGACAAAGTATACAAACTCAAGAAAGCCCCCATGTACGGATTGAAACAGGCACCCCAGAGCATGGTATGATACCTGTCACAATTCCCGATCAAAATGGATTCACAAAAGGAAAAGTAGATAGAACACTTTTCGAATTCAAGACAAGAAGAGTATACTTTTGCTTGTTCAAGTATATGTGGATGACATCATTTTTGGATCCACTAACAAAGAGTCATGTGAAAAATTCTCAAACCTCATGCAAAGCAAATTTGAAATGAGCATGATGGGAGAGCCGACATTCTTCCTTGACTTCAAGTGAAACAATTGAAGGATGGAACCTTCATAAGTCAAACAAAATACACCAGATTTAATGAAGAAATTTGGTATGGAGGAGAAGTCTTCAGAAAAATACCAATGAGCACATCACCAAAATGGACATGGATGCGGATGGCAAGCCTCAGAGATCAAACAAGATACGAGCACTTATTGGATCATCGCTCTATCTCACAACTAGCAGCGTACATCACCTTTCTTTGTAGGTGTATGTGCAAGATTTCAATCTGCTCCAAGAGAGAGCCATATGATCGCAATGACTAAGAGAATATTGAGATACTTAAAAGGAAGCCAAGAAGTAGGGCTATGGTATCCAAAGGAAGGTGGATTCAAGCTAATTGGCTATTCGGACTCGACTATCTTTGGATGCAGTGGAGCGACAAAAAGTACTTCGCACATGTCAAATGCTTGAAACAGACTAATTTCCTGGTTTAGCAAGAAGCAAAACTCAATAGCCACCTCTACAAAATGGGCGAATACATAGTCTGCGGCAAATGTTGTGCCAAGTCCTATGGATGAGACAGAACTGAGAGATTATGAAGTTGAAGAAAAAGAAATACCAATCATGTGTGATAACACAAGTGCCATTGCAATCACTCAAAATCTGTGTTGCACTCAAGAACTAAACATATAGATGTCGATATCATTTCATAAGAGATCATGTTGAAAAGAAGGACATTATCTTGGAATATATCTCAACCGACAAGCAACTAGCCGACATCTTCACAAAACCATTATGTGAGTCCAGATTTGAAGAACTCAAACATGAGTTAGGGCTAATTGAGCTAAGCCGAGACACGTAAGAATCAAAGAAAAGAAATGGAACAGAAAAGAAGGTGAAAAAGAGTCAAGACAAAATCACCAAGAATCACCAGATCGTAAAGTCACTATACTAAGTCACTGATAATGAGTCACTAAGAGAAATGTGAGAAGCGAGTTAAATCGGCTAAGAGATAAGCCGATTAACTTATGAGCAAAGTGACAAAAACGCAATCGTTTTGACTTAGCGAATGTTTTAAGAGACACGTCAAAGATAATGATGATGTGTACAGACAAAAAGCGCACACCAAGCCTATGATTGGATATAAATGCTTTGCCGCATTAAATACGAGACATGAACCGCTCAATATGCGTGCGAAATCCAAGCCGTTGATCTCGATCACGATTCAAAACCGTCTCGCACGCCCTTTCATAAACCATATTTAAACCATTTCCGTCCGTTTCTCTCTCACACTTCTAAAAACTGTTCAAACTCTCTCTCTCTCAAAAAGCAAAGGCAAACACTCTCGAAACCCTATCAACCTTCAAATCAAATTCCCGAATTTTTCTTGAAATCGATCTAAGAAATGGCACCAACTTATGACTTTACCAAGTTGGGAAAACAAATCCACACCGGTTCGACCGTGATTTCGACGGAATGGTGAAGCAGGGTCCGACGACACCCTGGTGAAGAAAATCGCGGAGAAGTTAGAAACGCCAGGATCAAACCGCTTTCTAACGCTGGAATATCCTATGACCTATGTGGAGGAGGTCGCACAATTCTACGTGAATGCCGAGATTCACGACGAAGAATCAAGTCATCTGTTCACGGGAAGCAATGACTATTACCGCCAAGGATTTGGCTGAATATTGCTCACTACCAAAGCAGAGGAGCATCCGAGATTAAGGAGGCCGATGTAAACTTGGTCAAGCATGGAAAGAAATAGCCAAGCCCGACGTTGTCGACAAAATAATATACACAAAGAAAACAAGAGATCTGCAAGGAGGATTATCACAAATTGTTGGACATTGTTGCCAAGTGTATCGACATCAAATTTGGCGACTTTGACCAATCACAAAGGCAAAATTGATCACATGGCCGCAATAATCGAAGAAAAGAAGATAAATCGGCCGAGTTTATCTACACAGCAGACTCTGCCGAACGTAGAAACAAGTCCTTCAAAGAAGATGGGTCATTTGGAGGATCTCTCGGGATATGGCCTGGTGATTGGCCGGCTATTGGAGGTGAAAGGAGTACCTCTTAGACATGGGAAGGCTTTCCATGTTAACAAGAAAATGTTCGAGCTAACCTCTCTGGTGCTCGAAGCGAGCTTACGCCAAGAGAGCGACACTGAGGGGGGAATCACCGACCAAAGACACAAATTCTTCCTCTCCAACCAAGAAGAAAAGCGCCCTGCAGTACTGCCAAGAAGTCTCACGCCCCCTGCAGAAAGAAAAAACCAAACATGCTCCCGCCTGCAGCAGAGTCACCGCCCCAAGCAGATCAAGTCACCCGCCCCCAGACCAAGTCACTCACCCGCCTAAGCAGTGTGTCACCCCCTCGCAGCCGGATCGAGAAGGACTCACAAATTCCTTCTCGATCGTCAAAAAGAGGAGAATCGACAAGCCTAGACGGCCACTCCTCGAAACAAACACAAGCACTACCCCCACCCGCCCAAGACTCGAGAGGACACCGTCTCTCGAACTAAATCCCTCCTGTACAAACCAAGAGACGAAGAAGACTTGTAAAGCAATCCGAACAGAGAAAACCAAATGAGTCGGCTACTCACTAGCACAAATACCGGAGACTACCGGCAAGAGAGTCTCCGGATGTAGTAGATGAAACAGCCAAGTCTGCACAAGGTGATCGTGAGGCAACTCAAGACACAACAGTAGCTCACACAAAAGCACAAGAAGAACCACACCAAGCGGATAGTGATGTAATGATCCTATCTCCACCTTACCCGCACATCCTAAATCGTCTGCGTGAGTGGAGAAAATGGAAGTTGAGCAATTCAAGGAAAGCAGCCAACGGCCGAATTCATAGAAGAAGAAGAGGAATCTGCTAAATTTCCTCGACTATCTCCATCGTGCTCCCGCTCTAGATGAAGACAATCGCATGGATATTCTCGGATCTACAAGGACAGGAGAGAGCAAAGCAAGTCAAGAAGCCGAAGCACGCAAAGAAGGCAAGATCCGCCTCTATCTCCTAGACCACGAACACTTCCATCCTCTCCTTGATGTCTTCTCCGAAAGTGACGAGAACTGAGAATGCCGCCGCCACGTAAGAATTGCGATGCAAAGCAAGCATTGCGTGAATCAAGAATCCTTCACGAGCAAAGACCGATGGAGGGACCAGGAGAGTCCTCCGAACACACAACTGAAATCGATCCAATGGGAGTGGTTCAAAAATACCACCGATGTTCCGCTACCACTTCCCCGCCTAACCCGGAAGAAGCAATAAGGGAGATGGCGATGAAACTGGCTAGTGGGGACCCCAACAGCCAACCCCTATTGAAGGTGTGCCACCACCGCCCAACGGCCGAACCATCATTTGCAACAAATGGAGTTTGGAGACGAGTGACCCCACTCCAAGTCACTCACCGGTGCGACACCGAGGGGAAACTCCCTCCACCGTAGCAAGGTCTGAGGACGCCGCAGATGACTCCACAAAGAATGTAGGAGGCGAAGCAAAGAAAACTCAAACACAAGAAGAACAAAGAAGTTGCCATCAACGAAGCTCGCATGGCGATTGAGACTCGGATCTCACCGAGGTGCCAACCGCTCCTGGCGCTAATGACGCTGCGATGCAATGAGGCACGGAAGAAGGAATGTACTGGAGTTAACACTGGCGATGAAAGTGCAATCCATGGGGTTGAGACTCCAATGGATGCCATCAGTAGAAGACCCTAAGACAACACTCGTCGAAAGGAGGACTAGCCTCGCAGCAAGAGAGACCGCCGGAGGAAATGAAGGCCCACGGGAGGTTGAAACTTCCCGGGTAACACACCGGGCGTAGAGAACATCCCTCCCGCAACCATCGATCCATCCGAGAAGGAGATTAGCGCACTTCATGATTCCCGGACAACCCCGATGTCACCTTTCTCGGGATCGGAAAGGCGAAGAAGAAGCCGAGTCTACTCCCCGACAAATCCAAAAGACTCAACAAGCGGATGTTCCAGGCACGAGCAAGTCGATCCCAAGACTACTCGTCGGACCTTTAATTTTGATGATGAGCCACCAATGGAAATCTCATCATCGTCCGATGACGCTCGATAAGGCCGAGGACCGCCTACTCAAAAGGAGAAATCACCGAGACCAACGAAGTCGTTAAGACAAAGGCTCAAGTTCCGAGTCTCATCGCACCACAAAACCCAACAACCAGACCACCGCTCCGGCTCCTCAAGCTACACTGGATCGATTCCCAAAAGAACCTCACGCCCACCGCTTATCATCGAACAAATCCCGGATATGGCGGTGATGAATCCGTTGTGGAATCTTTCCCTTTCTCACCGGAGATACGAACTCCACGAAGAGTCGAAAATGAGCAAGCACGGATCACGCATCCAGCTCCTGTTTTTCACTCAGCACCATTGTTCCAAGGCGACTTCGATTTCGACGTTGATGGCCATCACCGCAATGAAGAATCACCAAGTCGAGAAGTATTCAAGGCACTATTTACTAAAGTTGAGAAAATGGAGAGGCATCGCCTCCTGGATATGCGCCGGACAACAGAGATGCCAACCTTACAACCGACTTGAGAGGCATCACAACGGGATAAGGGAATGGTGGCAACAAAGAAGAATCAATGCGTGTGGAACAAAGTGAGATACTTCGATAATTATTCAACAAGTCAGGTGTGTGAGAGTCAAATCGTGATGCGAAAAACAAAGTCAAAGGGAACACATTGAACATATGCACGAAAGCTCACACCGAGATCAAGGCTGCTGCGTGAGCGAAATGCAAATGATATACAGCGTTTGGAAGAACACATGACAAGAAAATTCAGCCTTCTCATGGCCGAGATGAAGCGATTTCAGAATCCAACGCCACTTCGATCAATTTCGAGCAAAGATACAACGCAGTGAGACTTGAAGCAAAATTCAACCATCGGAAGACTCGACTTCATGCTTGCCAAAGATGTTCCTGGGGTTCCTCTATCCTTTGATGATGCCAAAAAGGGGAAGAGGAATACTTTAAAGCAAAGAAAATCCGTCGGTTTGAAAAGAAAGGAGCAAATGACAAGGAACAAATTGAGAAGGGAAAATCACCGAGGAAATTTTGAAATCAAGAAAGGAAAATCACGAGGGGAAGGATCAAAAATATGACCTTGATGATTGCACAAACCCCCAACAGGTCCTCACACAAATGGTGACATTATAAGCGAAAACTCCCATGACTCGCCACTCCAACACTCTTTGTATCTATGGCCGAGAAGAGAAAAGAAATTGAAGCAGGATGAAGGAGGTGGAAGGAAGAATGGATGCCAGGGTGATGAACATCTTGAAAGAACATGGAGGCATTCCAGTTGACAGAGACACGTATGCCATTTCGTATGTCGGGACAGAGCCAAGATCGATTGATGAATTCAAAACGCTCGAATCAAGGATATTTTGCAAATATGTCCTTGCTCAAGCTTGGGACTGTCTTGGGAAAAGGGTCTCACATTATGTGAAGAAGTCGACGGAGCAATGCAGACAACCGTGATCGCTCACTCACTTGGTCACTCCGCCGGGCACTCACCGGAAAGAAGAAGGCCCCAAGATGATACGCCCGCAGGCGCATGGAGGAAGAAGCGGCGATGGAGGAAGAAGCTTGGACTGGTCTCTCGCCAAGAACATTGAATACGTAGATCCGGGAAAGAAAGGAGGGATCTACTTTGGCTGGGCTTGACCATGTGGCGAACTTGCAAGTGGCTAAAACCAACGCCGAGTATGCAAAAAGGATAGAAGAAGAAAAAACAAGAGACAAACTCAGCTATGGCGGGAGAGAGAAAAAATAAGGAAAGATGAAGGCGCCGGGAAGGCATATGAGAAGAAAAAGAAGAAATGTGATGACGAAAGAAGAGAAGAAGAGAAGAAGATCTTGATCAAGATGAAAGAAGAGACAAATAAGGAGATGAAGTGTTCTTTGTCAACCCTTCGTGTATTTTATATGTAAATACATACAATGTAAGTCTTCAGAATAATGCTATAAATTTTTTGGAGACAATTACATACTCGATACACCTTGTAAAACAGTTGTTGTTAAGTACAAGAATGATATGATCAATAAAAAAAAAAAAAAAAAAGGGGATTGATTATGCGCATACATTCTATGTCAATACACTATCTCGTATGTATCTTTGTTATTTGCATCTTTATATGAGTTAAGTTTTGGCATCATCAAAAAGGGGGAAATTGTTAGGAATTTTATTGTTTAGATTTTGATGAATGCCATGTAAAACTTAGAATAGAAAGTTAGCTCCCCAATTTTTGTTTGTGAAATGTATTGTAACAATTAGAGTGGCCGCCAAGCCGAGTTAAGTCGCCTACGCTCCAAGTTGCAAGAAGACAATCAAGGCTTGAAAGAAAACTCTCTTT
Organism: Rehmannia glutinosa; assembly: GCA_016081115.2. Taxonomy (NCBI): domain Eukaryota; kingdom Viridiplantae; phylum Streptophyta; class Magnoliopsida; order Lamiales; family Orobanchaceae; genus Rehmannia; species Rehmannia glutinosa. The sequence continues at coordinate 107,255 of JABTTQ020003189.1, read as the reverse complement.
GTGAGACAAAAGTGAGTACAACAAAGAAGAGCGACAGAACTCGATCAAGAAGAAGCGGTGAGATCTGGTGAGATACACTGAGTGGAACATCACCAAGTCAACTCAAGAGAAGCCAAGTCTCAAGTCAAGACGAAGAAGAGTCATCCATGATTGGAAGCTGACTCTAAGTCACCTGGGGAAAGCAAGGAAATGCAAAAGTCGAGATAATCGTAAAAGAACCGTTGCCGAGAAATCAAGAGATTTACTTAAACAAGTAATATCTCCATACTACCTTTCTTGGAGTGCTCGACCCCGAAGCGTGCAAAAGAAATGAACCAATGGGAAGCACTACACCGTGTCGAACTCGAAAAGGTGATAAAACATTTCATACGAGGAAATGGCAATTCCAAGAATCGCATACCAACGATCGCAAAGTGATTTTCAAAAATGAGCCTATCTCTTCAACGGGCAAATTTTTGAAAGTTCACTATAAAAGGCCGAGGAGTTTGTTTGAGAAGGAAGAATGACACACGTGAGATATACAAGCTTATCAAAAACTCTGAAACAATCTCAATCCTCAAGCTACATCTCAAGTACATCAATCCAACACTTACCTGTGAAGGAAAGAGAACTTCAATCGGTTGAAGAGGAAAATATCGAAAACAAGGGGTCTACATTCCAAGAAGGATCGTAGAAAGGTTCAAGGTGAACCAAGTCTTAAGCTTTTGGAGGGCTTCGTGATCAAATCCAAGGTGCTTGAGCAAGTGAGTCAGAGTAGCAAGCGCAATGCCTGTGAAGAAGGCGAGTCGTCGAGAAGCCACCGAGTGATCAAGGCGTCTCGGATCGAGTCCCAAAGGATCAAGTCGGTCATGTGATCAAGACTTGTATCCGGGACTGTTACCACTTTGTAAACCGATCATTACTTAGTGGATTCCTCCAGGAGTTGGAGAAGAGAGGAGTAGAAGAATTACCCCATCTTCGAACCTCTATAAAAATTTTCTTTGTGTCATTTACATTTCAAAGATTTAAATTTACTCGCACTTTTAATTGCTTACATCTCATTGATAAATTTGCTATCCATTTGATAATCTATAAGTACTAAATCAAACTATAAAAACTTGCTTAATCAAACTTAAGGGTGTTAAGTCTTCCAAAAAACAAAACCACAAACCGAGTCAAATTAAAGCCAACAAATGAGTTACCCTATTAATGTACTCAAAAGTCTGTTGAAAGATTGACTCTCTTGAGTGACTAATTCGACTTGTCCATCAAGGACACAAAATTGTGTGTAGAACTCAGAGATTTAAAAGGCCTAAATCGAAAATTTGGTAAGGTTTATTCAACCCCCTTCTAAACCTTACACTTACACCCCTTGGGACCTACAGACCCTCTTTTGCTTCGAGATCGAGGTCTAGGTCGGGCTCCCTTACCTCAAGGTCGTGCCTCTTTGACTTTTTCGGGGCATCAGGAAGGCTTGGCCATTTTTGCTTCGAGGTCGGGTCGAGCTCCCTCGCCTCGGGTCGTGCCTCTTTGACTTTTTCAAATCGAGGAAGGCTTGGCCATTTTGCTTCGAGGTCGGGGTCGAGGTCGAGCTCCCTTGCCTCAGGGCCGTGCCTCTTTGACTTTTTCAGATCGAGGAAGGCTTGGCCCTTCTTGTACTTTCAGCATATTCATCTATTCTTTATCTTTTCTACCCTATGCTTCTTGGAGTAGCATCTCGGGGTGGCACATCATTTCTCCTATTTTGGGGCGGGACTTCACTTTTGACCTAAGTGGTCACTGGCGCCCTCCCTTTTCTACTGTGCTCAACTACTCGTTTGCTAGCTTCAACTACTTTTTTTTTGTTTGGCACCCTCGGTCTTCAACCTCTTGATGCTCCTTTCTCATTTGCCATGAAGGTGAAAACATGAACAATTTATAAGACTTCATTCGTTCTCTTCGACATCTTGATCACCATCTTTACTTCTACTCACTTTCCCACAGACGGCGCCAACTGATTTAACCAGGAAAATCAGTATACCTGAAAACTCCCCGGGGTGGAACGTCGGGGTGGATCTTCGGGGTGGATCTTCGGGGTCGACCTTCGGGGTCACTTCGTATTTTTAGATGGGTGACCAAACATGAACGCACGTTAGGCTAGCGGAGGAGCCCCGGCTAAGGCCCTCCGATGCTTAAGTCGGTTCGGTCGTGAGGTTAGGTGAAGTAAGAGTAGTGAAGAGATGAATGAAGAGTAAAAGCTTAACCTCTTGTTCATTGTACCTGACTTTTATAGTGGTGATTATGTACAAACATATTGGTCCACGTGGCATCATCTGGAGAGCCTTTTTATCAGAGGATCAATGGTGGGGAGGAGCTCGGGTCGAGTCGGTTCGGTTCGGTCGGGTTGGCGGTTCGGGTGAACCCGACCCGGTGAACAAATCCGCGGATCTTGCTCCTTTAGTCGCTTTTGGGCTTTTATAAGGGTAAAGTGGTAAAATCACTTTATTGGTTTATCAATGTGTATAAAGTAGAATTGGTTCATGAGGTTAAAGAATATTGCGAGAGCGAATATTTGAAAACGAGGCACTAAATAATACAAGTATTAGTATCGGTAATAATAGAGAAATACTAATACATTTTATAAGAAAAACTAATATTTTGCAGAACACTACTAAAATACTTTCTAGAAATTACTAATACTTTCTCGAGAAACTACTAATACCTTTTCGAGGACAACTAATACATTTCGGGAGAAAAATTTAATTATATTCATTAAAATACTCTCCTAGAACTACTAATACTTTTTCGAGAAACTACTAATACTTTTTTGAGGGACTCGCTAATACATTTCGAGAGTATATTCATGAGAAATACTAAAATACTCTTCATGGAACTACTAATACATTTCAGAAGAACTGCTAATACTTTTTAGAAGGACGACTAATACTTTTCAGAAGGACTGTTAATACATTTCGATAGAAAAATTTAATTATATTCAAGGAAACTACTAAAATACTCTACAGGATACTACTAATACTTTTTCGAGGAACTATTAATACTTTTTTGAGGGACTGCTAATACATTTCGGGAGTATATTTAGGAGAAATACTAAAATACTTTTTAGGAAACTACTAATACATTTCAGAAGAACTGCTAATACTTTTTAGAAGGATGACTAATACTTTTCAGAAGAATAGTTAATACCAGTGGTTCCTGAATACTACTAAAACACCACTGTTAATATTACGGAAATGTCACCGGGTCCGCGGGTCAGATCCGTCTAACAGGTCAGACCCGTTAGACGGTCTGACAGGAGTTTTTGTGTTAAAGTTAAAGTTCAACTTTTTGGTTCAAAATCCTGAACCGAGTAAAAGAGGCCTCTTTTTATTCTTTTTTTTTTCGTTTTTCTTTTTTGTATATCCTTTAATGACATTTTTGTATTTTTTTTGAACTTTATAGTGTTTCAACCTTTTGTTAACAGAAGTTCTTAAATGAAAATTGTAAATTTGAAATTTTTAATGAAAACTCTTTTAGTCTAATATTTGTTTACTAGTCTAATATAATTATTAAAAATAAGTTAATTATATATAATTACTTTATTAATGATTTCATTGAAAATTATATACAAAAATAACAATAAATATATATAATATTATTTATTAATGGCACTCATTTTAACTCATGAACTTGAACTTACAATTGTATATAATGCAAGATAATTTACTTTAAGTTCATATTTTGTGGATGTGTACTGCACGCTCACAGAAAACTTGATCTTGAATCTAGTGGATGCCTAATCACGAATGAAAGGCCTTTACCAACACATTTCTTACTTGAGTGTCACATATAATTGTGGTAAAAAAAAAAAAATTATAGGTACCAACTGGGGTAAAAATGGAACCAAGTTACTCAATACTCTATTCGAGAATGATGGTTAAAAACTTGTTTGAGCTCGGTTTGTTAACATAACAAACCAAACTCGAACAAAAAATTTCGTTTGATAAAATAATAAAGCTCGGCTCAAGCTTGACTCAATTAGTAAAAAATAAATGTAAAAATATAAAGCTTATCGAGCTTGATTCGTATTTGGCTTAACTGAGAGGATATTTAGCTAAGCTTATTAAAAGATCTTATAAGTCTCTACATTTTATAAGATGTTTTTAGTGCTTCAAAGATATTAGATTTTATTTTAAAAATAAATTATTGAAATGTTTGGATAAAATAAGATGGTGTAACTTTTAAGATTAGTAATGACAATTTTGTAATTAAAATAGTCAAAATTAAAGGTAGCTCTCAAACATCTTTTGAAGATCTGAGGTTATAAGCTCAACCAAATACCAAACTCCCTCTGAAAGCTCATTGAAACTCGATTTGATTAGTAATCAAGCTCAAAACACAATTTTTGAAGTCTTATAAATTAAAACAAGTTTGAACAATACTATATATGGTTCCACTTAATTCGTTTATACCCTAGAGCCAACTTGCAATTGAGGTCTAAAGTCAGGTATGAAAATGAATCTAAGCAAACTTTACATACTACTAGGGTTTACTTAATTGTCATTAGAGAAGTTATATGGGCTAACCGTAGCGGTTTCGGGCCAGTTCTAGTGGATTTAGGGTTATACGGGCTTCGGGTTGACGAACCACTATCTAATGTGATGATATATTGCGAATCTAACCCTAATTCTATCGGGTTTCGGGCTAAACGGACCACTATCGGACTACAAGCTCAAAAACTAAAATTTCATATTTAATCTAAAATTTTAAAATTAAAACATGCATAACATTAACATTCAAACTAAATGATCCATAATAATATCACACATAATTTGTAGTTGCATTGCATAGACAAAATCTTAAAGTTTAAACACTCAAGTTTTAAATTTTATAAATAAAATTATACAAATACGATTCAAGTACACAATTAAATAACTATTAATAATGCATCATCCTTAATCATATTTGATATTTTCTCGGACAAAGTATTACATTCCGATGATTCTTCATTTAAAATGTATAAAACAATAAAAACCAATTGTTAGTGAAAAGTTTATCTCTGTGTGTATATTATTGAAATCAAATTGTAAAAAAAAAACTATAAAAATATTACAAATGAGTTGAAAAATTAAAATGAGTAATTAAAGAATCAAAAATTCTTTAAAAAATAAATACCCACGTCATACAAACTAAAATCATCATATCCATTTGAAATTTTCTTAATAGTAAAAGATGATAAAAGAAAATAGATAAAGAATATTATAATTATAATTATATAATATTTTTAAGAATGACGGGCTAGCCCATAAACAATGCGGGAAAAATTCATGATTTAAACGGGTCAAAATAATCTGACCTAATCCATTTTTATTGGTTTAAACGGGCCGCCCCTATATGCTTCGACCCTTTTAAGATCACCTAATTGTCATTCAGACTGCACAAGGAATTTGTTTTGAGTAAAAATGAAAAAAATCATCAAAAATATACATTATAATTCAAAAAAAAAAAAAAGTCAATTAGTGAGAGGTCCACAAGTGCCTATATAAAAGGCTTCTCTCATACAATTTGTTCTCATTCCAGAGTTGAAAAGAGAGTGTCCTCTGATATTCTTTTGAGAGTTACATAATTGCATTGTTTTTCTTTCGTAATCATTTGTGATTTTTTCCAACACTTTCACATTATTTTTCATCACAATTCACAACCATGGAGCAGCCACAGCCACAAAACCCGGATCAAGAAACCGGGAAACGGAGCTCCATTTTCAGCCCATTGCATGTTGCACACAAAGTGAAGCAAAACTTGGTTTTCAGGTCTAAATGGGCTGAGCTAAATGGCGCCATGGGTGACTTAGGTACATACATTCCCATAATTTTAGCCTTAACTCTCTCCAAAAATCTCAATCTTGGCACAACCCTAATTTTCACTGGTATTTACAATTTTGTCACTGGGTCAATCTATGGAGTCCCCATGCCTGTCCAGCCCATGAAATCAATAGCAGCAGTTGCTATTTCCAATCCAAACTTTAACATTCCAGAGGTAATGGCTGCTGGAATTTGCACAGGTGCAATCCTATTACTGTTAGGCATAACAGGTTTGATGCATCTTGTGTATAAGCTAATTCAATATCTGTTGTTAGAGGAATTCAGCTAGCACAAGGGCTATCATTTGCCATGACTGCTGTTAAGTATATTAGAAAGGTTCAAAATTTTGCTAAGTCCAAAGCTGCAGGGGATAGGCCTTGGATGGGGTTAGATGGATTGCTATTGGCTCTAATTTGTGCTTGTTTTATTATAATTGTTAATGGCTCTGGGGATGAAAGTGAAAACGAAAACAGAGAGATTGATTTAGAAATGGATGATTTAAACAGGAGGGCTTCAAAAATGAGGAAATTGAGGAAAATAATTGCATCTTTACCTTCTGCATTTTTAATATTTTTGCTAGGATTAGTTTTGGCTGTTATAAGAGGGCCCAAAGCTGTTAAAGAGTTTAAATTTGGGCCGTCGTCCATAGAAATCATCAAGATTTCTAAGAATGAATGGAAAGAAGGTTTCATCAAGGGAACAATCCCACAACTGCCCTTGTCAATATTAAACTCGGTTATCGCGGTTTGTAAATTATCGACCGATCTTTTTCCGAATAAGGACGTATCTGCCACGTCCGTTTCGATCACCGTGGGGCTAATGAACGTGATCGGGTGTTGGTTTGGGGCCATGCCGTCTTGCCATGGGGCCGTGGGCTAGCCGGGCAGTACAAATTTGGTGGGAGGACGGGGGATGTGTGGCAATGCTCGGTTTGGCTAAGTTAGTTTTAGGGTTGGTTTTAGGAAGCTCATTGGTGAGAATTTTGGATCAGTTTCCTGTTGAGGTTTTAGGGGTTCTGCTGTTGTTTGCTGGGATTGAGTTGGCTATTTGTTGTAGGGATATGAACTCTAAGGAGGAGTGTTTTGTGATGCTTATTTGTGCAGCGGTTTCGTTGGTCGGTTCGAGTGCTGCACTAGGGTTTCTGTGTGGGATGGTTGTGCATTTGCTTGTGAGGCTAAGGAGAGTGGGAGATGGACAGTCTTGGTCCACTTTTTGGTTTCATTAGAACCACTGGAGACTTTTGTTTTAAGGATTTAGTTATGTTTAAATAAAATCATGATGGTTTTTTCATTTTCTACTTTTAATCTGTTATGTTTGTTTCTTGGTTTTGACTCTTGAGGGTGTTATGTCATTCAGTCATTGTATTTTGTTGTCTGTGAACTGTACATAATACAAATAAGTTGTTGTCAAGTTGGTCTTGTTCTTTTGCTTTTCTTGAAAAGTAGAAGGGTTGATTTAAAAAAAAAAAAAACCCTGATATTCAATTTTATTACAGAAAAATTAAGTTATCTTTCAAAATTTCAAATACCCTCTTGATATTTATTTTTCTTTTACAAATTATACCTTCAAGTCTCGAGGGAGTTACTTGTTAAGAAAATACAAACCTCAAGAAGTATTTGCAACTCCTTAAGAAGGTTTTTGTAATTTTGAAAGATAACTGAATAGTTTTTGTGATTAGACTAAATCTTAAGGGAGATTTTTGCAATTTAACCAAAACAGAAATATAGTAAAACAGGAAATGAGAGTTGCCAATGCCAACTAGTAAATAAACTCTTTCATTTGCATGCTAAAGAGTAAAGAACATCATAGCAACCATTTTATGTAACATAAAGCAGATAACAAAGTTATGATCATATCCTTTCATCAATGCCAGAAAATTTGTAGATCATGCAGAGATTGGTCCTCACATTCTTTCATGGCAACAAAGATTTCTTACACAGTTTAGTGCACTTACCAAAGCATTTCTCCAGTCTTGCACTATCTGCCAAATCCCACAAATCACATCACAAACAAAAATTCAAAAAAAAGGGATACTTTCAAAAGAAAAACAAAAAGCCGACGTTTGGGGTATTTACAAAAAAATCAAAGAAGTTTCAAAACTACAGAAATCCCCTTGAAGTTTGCTTCCATCTTACATTTTACCCCTTTCATAAGCAAAAAAATATTTCAAGTATCCCCTTACATTTATAGAAATATTACAATTTATACCTTGACATGTAAAACGGAATCAAATCTCAAGGGAGTTTCTGTAATTTTGAAACTTCTCAAGGTTTCTTTTGTAAATACTCCAAACTTCTTTTTTTTTGGTAATGGAGAGGGTGGGGTATTAAAGTACCATAGCTAACTGGGATGCAGAGTTTGAGAGAACAACCAATCTGGCAGTAGTACTTAAAATCAGCAGCAGAATGAGGAATGCAGCTGTTGAGACACTGATAATCACAAGCAAGGCTCTCAGTTTGAGTTCTTTTAGTGTTGATAAAGCAATTATTATAGCAACCTCCCCAGCAAGCATATGTATTCTGTGCATGCACACCAATATTTGCTAAAACCAGAACCATCAAAATGATGCTGCCAGCTCCACCTTTGATTTTTCTCTCCATAGCAAACAATCCTCCTTTTCTATTTTTTTGCTCTCTGTTAGAGTAGATTTTGATGATTGAGTTGGTTTCAGTGGTGGGCTAGCTCTCTCTGTCTATGTATATAGGCCAAAAACCAGTAGTTACATGTAGTTGATCATTTACTCAATTTCATTAATGAGGTGGTTACTCTTTTTTAACTTATGTTCACTCACCTTAGAGGGATCACCCTGCATCTGCCCATATTTGATGATTTCAGCTATTGAAGTACATAGTGATTTATTGTATTAGAAACAACACTAGTTAAGAATTGCAAATAGCTGAAAAACTCAAAGTTGAAGTGTTTGGGGAAAAATTACTTTTAGAATTAGCTTTTGGATAGAAAGACAAAAAGACCCATATATGAATGATATGGGTATTTATGAAGAGAAATTACAATTTTGGATTATGATAAAAATTTGAGGATAAGAATGTCAAAGACAAGCTTCTTCTTATTCACAAAAATATTAAAAGCACTTTTCCAAAATCAGAAGCAGCCCATCCCTAACTTTTAAATTTTGATTAAATAAACCAGAAGTAAAAGTAAAAGCTGACATTTACAAATACTAAAAAGTGGTTTTTTCCAACTAAATGCTGAGAATCATATTTTTTTTTAATGTTTACAAACACTCCCTAAGGCTCATGATACACTGGTGAAATCAATGGTCTAGCTTGTTTACTATTTGAAACGCTTCATCAAGAGTTAATTGCATCCTTGGTATCACAGGACTTTATTCATTACAATTTCAGTCCCTAGTTTGCGCAATAGTCCCATAGGATTAATATTGTTGCAAAAACAGTCCCGAAATCTTAAATTCAGCATGTTTGATCCCACAATTATAAATGCCTGCACCTTTGGTCCCAAAATTTTCATGTTTACATCATATCCAATTTGCCTTAGATTGTTGACCGAAAATGATATCAGAGCCTAGGTTTATTAAGAATTTTTAGTTAAATTTATTATATTTATGTAATTAACATTGGTGAGGAGAATTTCTCCAAGAAAATGGATCTGGACAATTGTCCAAGATGTCTACCTTACAGGACATCGTCAAATTTTGACGATGTATGCACAAGAACACCAGGACAGGATAGCATATTGGAACAACCAATATGTTGAAAAAGAACTTGCTGGAGCCGATAGGGAAACCTTAAGACACTGCAAAAGACAAGCGCCATATTATATGAGTTTCTTTACTGATGAAATCGATATTATATGTCGATCTGATGAATCGTCAGGAATCGATCCATGAAAATGCCCATCAAAATCATGATTCCTGATGGAGTATCAGAATGGAACGAGATACTTCCAGACACATCTAAGTTCTCAAAAGATCTTAGAGAAGTCCAGAAGACGGTGCAAAATTATGGCAACCGCCTTAATCATCTACCAACATAAGTTCATCAAATCCAAAACCAAATGGAGACGATCGTGAAATATCGGAGACTCTTGAAATTCTTCATGATATTCAAACGAAATGAGTTAAGAATCGGAGGAAAGACCAAGTACTTCCGGGAGGAAAAGCGTATTGATTTGAACAATACCCTATTTACACCAAAATGGGAAACCAACCGGTTGTGCGAAAGATGACAGATGATGAAAAGCTCATTGCTATCATCAAAGGAAAATCCATCATAAACTAAAAATGATGGATATGGAGAAGATTAATCTTAAAGAGCTACATGACCTTGCGAATCTTTCGCAAGATTAGGAATTGTAGATTTAAAGATGAACGCAGAGATGGATCAACTTTGGTTACTCTTGACCAACATGGAAGGCCACCTCCACCACCACCAAGAAAAATCCCAACGTTGCGAAAGTTCAGTTCAAATCATGGAGATGAACCAATGTCGCACGCTAGAGATTTTACCACAAGAGGAGTTCGATTATTTCAGAACTCGCCAATGTTCCAGGATGCCAAATCTTTATAATACGCCTTATGGAAAATCGCAACTCGATCCGATACATCCGTATGAATTGATCTAAATCGGATATCCCGATTTTAAAAATAGAGAAGTCTTTATCGATGATTGGGTGTCGGAATGAGGATTGCAACAAAATACCCTCGATCTTATGAAGGATGGATTCATCTTACTCCTTGAGATGAGTCTTGAAGGATCTGTAAAGATTGCATGGGATATGACGAGAGCAGATATGAAAAGCACCGTCACAGCTGGAGAGTCATTGTAAGGTATTGTCCATAATATGGCAAAATTATTTAAAAAATAATTTTATCGGCACAAGCTATTTCGAGGGACAGGAAGAAGAAAAAAAAAAAAAAGATATAAACAAGCCCTATCTTGCGCTTGAATTACATGATATTTGTCATATTGATGAATATATCAAGTTATTCACCGAGTACCGATGGAAGTCCAAGGTGGAAGATAAAGAAGCTTCACAATTATTCTTTGCGAAAATACCGAGTCCCTAGAGAGAGATGCTTATCGGGAATACAAGAGTGCATCTCGATTTAGATACGGTGGCGCCGAAGAATGTCTTTTCTGAAGGCCAAGCTATCAGAATGGTGCCATCAAGCAGCACTTTACAGGAATTATAAGAGATTACGAGGAATTAACAAACTAGTTCCTCTATGTTGCAATGATGATGACATCCCAACTGTTGTGGGAGGTCAACCACGAGGCATAAGAAAAAGATGGAGAGAAATCATCCATAAAGTCGTGGAAGTAGCAACAAAAGAAGTAGGTCTTCATGGAGACCTAGAAGGTTTTGTTAAAACAAAAGGCCCGGTTACAAGGCCGGACTAAGCAGAGTAGAGCCTCTTCATCGCTCTAATCAAGAAGTACAAGAGAACCCCATGAAGAAGAACTTTCAAAGCAGCTCACACCGAGCTAATGAAAGTTTCAAAGATTGTAATTGCTTGGACATGCGAAGCAAGAGGGCATATCTCAACCGATTGCCCGGATAATCAAAAGCAAGGAATCGAGGCGATTCAAGCCACACGAGAATTCAAGAAGAAGCATTTATTATCAAGATTTGATCCAGTGTATCAATTTGAGGATCTACCCTCGGATGAAAGCATCTACGAAGAGGAGATCTATTTTGACGATGGAAGTGAATCTAGTTCGAATCGAGTGAAGAAGAAATTCTTGAAAAAATGGTTAGGGATGATATGTCAAGATTCCTCTCTCACACTACGGTTTCTCATAAGACTCTTATGATGATTATGAAGGAAGATCCAAAGCTTCAAATTTATGATGGTTTTACAATTGGAGCTATGGAAAAGGCTTGGGATAAGATTGGGTTTCGTAGAATGAGAAAACATAAAATTATCCACAGTAACTACGGAGAATTTGCCATTCCGATGGAATTCATTGGTAACTTGGTCGAGATGCGATTGGTCCCTTACCGAGAAGTTCGGAGATCAAAAGTATAGTCAAGAGAGAAGTTGCAAATATACTCTCATGGATTCATATCGGAGCCATAAGAGTTATTATTAAAGCAACACTCAAAGAAGGAATAGATTCGCCACTCAATCTGGCTATCTTTGACAAGAGAATCTCAAATCTCAAGGATTCATGCCTTGGAGCGGTTCTGAGAAATTTGTATGCATGAAAATTGGCATTTAATGTCTACCCTAGAATTGTATATAATCTGGGAGATCGAGATTTCAATAGAGTCCTAACCCTTCATCAAGATTTCAAAAGAGTCGACTTGATGAAAGAAGAGAATAAACCTTACTCGATTACATACAAGATTTCTATGCTCTCTTGAATACACATCATTCAAGCATTCTTGAGAAAGGAATTTATTGAAGTCCCAAGAATCTTTTGAGACTTTGCCAGAGTAATTCTACCGAAAATTATTAAGTCCCAACTATAAAGGAGATTGATATGAAAATTCAAGATCAACCGGTTTTTCGAAAAAAGTCGAAGTCTCAGAGTTGAGCCAAGAAGGATGTCTTTCCAATAAGATAGAATGATAAGCGAAGAGTTGTTGGGAAGAAAAGAGATCGAGTACTGATTCAGGGGCATCCCATATGTTTTCAAAACACAAGGAGAGAGCTGAAATGCCCAAAAGAATGGAAAGAAGTTGAAGTAATATTCGACATCACTCAAAAGGATAATATTTTTCCTTGTGATGTTCTATATTATCTCTAACAACCGATAGTTGGAAGGTATCAAGGAAGCTTTAAAGATAGGTAAAATTGAGCTGACTATTACAGAGTAGCGGGAAAATCCCGAGCAATTAATACTTGGGTATTGAATTTCTTGAGGATCATAAACCTTGAGAAAGATTACAAGAAGGAATGGAATTCACAGGTGGGCGATAAAAGATACGAGAATCGGATGACCACTAGCCCATTCTCCATATACATTTCTATTTGGAATGTTATATGCTTTGAATATAAGGCCGAGTATTTCGCCGCTTTGCTATATTGATTCAGTCTTAGGAATATGTCTTACCAAAAGCGGAGGTCTTTCCTAAAGAAATTGGAGAAGATTTACCAGCCATTGCGGGATGAGATTTCGCTAAAAGGATTCTTATCCTTAATCGAGGAATTAAACAAGCGAGAAATTATGATCGGTGGAGCATGCGGTACCCCATGGTACAAAGTGAAGACACCACCTATTTATTTCCACGATACAGAGCATATGTTTTGTTAGGAAACAATTTCCTACAAATATTTAAGCGATTTACACAAGAGAATGAGACAATAAGACTTATTTTCACAACATTATGTGATCATAAGATTATTGTCCGAGATCATGGAAGCATTTTATCGAAAAATGCCTATTAATTTTTGCGCAAGCGTGGTAAAGTAGCTTGAGACTTGACATCCAAAAATGGCGGATCGAAGAAAATTTGGTGAAGGATTATTATCCTTTAGACAATTTGTTCAAACCGAAGATACAAAACTATGGGATAATAACTTGTATTCATTCGAATACAAGGGAAGAACGAGTACCTCCGAGGCTATTGCAAAATTGATGATGAGCCTAATGGAGAAACCACAGAGTGATGTTACTATAAAAGAACAAATATCACTCGAGGATATATCAAGAAGAAGATCCAAATGAATTACAATGAAAATCCTTTGGCATGGGGGATAAGAACGAGCTCAAAGCTTCCTTAAAGGTTAAACCAGGAAAGAGTACGAGTTCGTGAGATTCAAACCAATCCTCTTGAACCAGGAGGATCGTGAGGATATGCGAGAAGATACTTAAGGAACATCTTGACCTTAAGTTAATTTCACCGAGTGTCTCCATACGGCCATCAAGATTCGAAATCATGGAGAAATTAAAAGAGAAAACCAAGATCGTTATTAATTACAAAGGGATTAATAACATTTTGGAATTCGACGGATACTACATCCCAAGTAGAGAGCATCTTGTTAACGCATTAAAGGTGCCAAGATATTCTCAAAGTTCGATTTCAAGTCCGGATTTTACCAGTTAAGATGAAGGAAGAAAGTAAGAAATTCACATGACTTTCTCCACACCACAGGGACATTATATTTGGAATGTGATGCCTATGGGATTGGCTAACACACCCTAGATATATCAAAGGAAGATGGATAGTCTCTTCAAGGATTATTTCGCTTCATGTTTGTATATATCGATGATATTCTTATTGCATCAAAGAACATGAAGGAACATCTCAAATACTTGGATATATTTTCGGATGTTTGTCACAAGAAAGGATTAGTGCTTTGAAAAGAAGACAAACGAATTGCTACGAAACAGTTGACATCATTCGAATTGAAATCGATGAATCTGAATCATCATACAAAGCCATATTGTGGAAAAGATACAAGGATTTCGAAACGCTCAAAGACAAGAAACAACTTCAAAGTTTTCTCGGAGTTGTTAATTTTGTTGGAATGTTCATAAATAATCCGAGATATTACGAAAAGGTATTTAGCCCATTACTAAAAAAAGGATGTTATATTCAAATGAGAAGATGAACATCAAGAAGGGATAAAGCAACTCAAGGAAGTTTGTAAAAAGCTTCCAAAGCTTGCGATTCCCAAGACGAGGACGAACCGGTTCTATACACGGATGCCGTGATGATTGGTGGGCGTAAGTTCTTACGAAGGCTACACCAAATGAAGAAGTGCCATGCAAATATTGCGTAGTTTATTTACACCTAGTGAAGCAAATCGGTGGCATATCAACGATAAAGAATTCTTTGCGATCGAAAAGGCTTTCAAAATGGCCTCTATTTTCACTTTGGCTAAAAAGTTTACTTTAAAAATTGATAATTCGAGTGTCAAGGCTTTTCCTCGAAAAATAAAATTGAATCAAAACCGAGAAAAAGCTAGATTACTTAGATGGCAAGTTGAATGTCTAAATTATGATTATGATATTGTCATTATAAAATCTCATGAAAATGTTCTTGCAGATTTTTGACACGATATGGAAGGACGCATTGCTTTGACGAGCTCCTTAAACGAGTTAGACATCTCAGGGAAAACCAAGAGAGTCTAGAACGAGATTTTGGGACGTTAAGTCTCAATGTAGAAGTTGTTGGACGACTTCAATAGACTGACCATAAATCCATTTCTAGTCAAATACGAGCATGCCAGTTCGCCCAAGGACAATTGTTCTTAGCGCTGCAAGGGCCTCTCCTCCAGGCCGCATCTCTTACGATGCAAAAAGGGGCGATCGGAGAACGGGGCTCTAGCCCCGAGGTTATGGATTCAAATACCATAATCACAAGTGTTGCAGGTGATGCATCCTCTAAGGGTGTACAAACTGTAACGAATGTTGAAGCTCCGATGTTACAACCCGAGTCTTCAAGTCAACCCAGCACCTCTGGGGTTAAAGAGGGAGAGTTGAATCTTAGGCCACGACATGCATATATAATGTTCAAACCGACGAGATTAAGATTTCTCCAATGCAGTTTATCAACGACAATGGGAGAAATTAGTTACAAGAAGAGGTATTAACCCGGAAAAAACAATGGTTGATATTTCAGGCAAGTACCCAAGAGTTTGGATGGAACCAGGAAGTCATCCAAATGAAGTGCAAGAATGGTATACTTTTGGAGCTTTAGCTTCAATATATATCTTTGTATCACCAGGATTCTCAAAAATTTCAAAATTACCGAAATGGATTGGTGATAGGTGTGAGTTTTGCATGGATTTGAGGGCATATTTATGGCTATTATTGTGTATAAACATGCAATAACTCATATGAAATGATATATATTCGCTATTTGTGGAAAAGGTATTACGCTTTGCTTGTTTCGTAGGAATTTAACGATATTTGGAGTGATTTTGTGACAAACACGAGCATTGTAACATAGAATTATCAAAGAATCAAGTGTATACACCCAGTGGAAGTCAATCAATGAGAAGTTGGATAAATTGGGAAAGAATAAAAGAAAATACCAAGCGAGAGATGGTCACATGCGGGGCGCACGCCCAGGCCGTGCGTGAGGCGCACGGCCCGTGCACCATCGCTTCGCAAAATCAATCGGCAAAGACACACGGGCTGCCCGTGCGCAAGCGCACGCGACCCGTCGTACGAAGAACTTGAGCCTACCTACGACATCACGCAAGGATAGGGCGTGCGTGGGGCGCGACCCATGCGTGGTTGGTAAAAAAGCAAGAAAATGCCCACGGCATGGCGCATGGGTAACCCATGCATGAGGCGCACGACCCGTGCGTCGTCTGTGAAATGTCACAAACTGACAGCACTTTGCCCTAGACTTTTGAAAAGGTATAAAAGGACTTTGGGGGGCGTACAACAGGGGATATTCTGACTTCTTTGGATATAGAACACAAGACAAAACTCTACTCTTTCAAGGAGGAATCAAGAGAAGAATCGGGTCGCATCGGAGCTTGAGGATTGAAGATATATCGAGAGGTTATCAACTATTCTAAGTTTTTCTTGCTTCTTTTGTATCTTAATCTTTCATTTGAGCTTAGTATGACATTGAACAATTTGTCTATGAGTTGTTTGAACATCATGTGTAGCTAATCTTCTTGTGATTTCCGGTTTTGGAAGTAGATTAATGAACTCTTGTTGGATGTTTTAATCTTAGTTGAAGTTATTGTCTTTGAAGCCTATTTGAGTACTTTATGCTTATCCTTGTTTTATCATTTGGCCAATGATTTATCATGTTTGATACATTGATTCATAATTCGAGAGATGAGTTTCAATATTAGATCTTAAGTACTTGACATAGATGTTTGCATAATCGAGAGGTTTGTGAATATTTGTGAGGACATTTGATCTTTTGTGCTTTAGGAGATTGTATATCTTATGTTGAGTAGAGATGCTAACATAAATATTTCAATCTACACTTTATATACATCACGAGAGGGGGGGGATAAAATACCATTGTGATCGTCTTATAGGAATATTGATAATAACTTTGACTTTAATTAAATCGGACAACATGAGAGATATTAATCGAAACCATAACCCGGGAATCCATTTTATTCTCTTGATACTTGCATTATTATTATTATTATTGTTGCCTTGTGTTTGTAGTCTATCTTGTCTTAATCTCAAAACAATCATCCAATTTTGATCGTCTAAATAAAAATAAGGCTATTTTGGGTCAATACTTAGCGCATAAATTTATTAGTCTCCGTGGATATGACCTTGCTTACCATATTCTATAAACTACATCGTACACTTGCGGTGAATCTAAAAATAAGACGAACAAGTTTTTGGCGCCGTTCGGGGGACTAATACAATTTTTGGTGCTAATATTGCGATAGATAGAATTATTTTTAATTTAGACATTTTTCTTTCTTCCTTCATATTTTCTTTGATTTTACTCCTACATTATTTGACTTGTTTCTTTTAGTTTGGTCCAGGTAGTGCATGAACACCCACTCTAGGCGAGAAGAATAAATACCGCTCATACCGGAAGTTGAGGCTTTCACGAGGAGAATCAGTGCAACTACTAAACGGGCTGAAAGACAACAAAATCCGACTATGGGGGATTTAGAAGGAGAAAAAAGGGGTAACAATGGGATCAATGGGATCAACGAGTTACTAATACCGGTCCAACAACAAGCCATCCGTGATTACTTTCGACCACAAACGAATCGTAATTACGGTGGTATTGCTCATATTCCGATAAATGGCAACAACTTTGAGCTTAAGCCGGCATTGATAAACATGGTGCAACAAAACCAGTTTGGGGTTTCGCAACCGAGGATCCCAATTCTCATCTTGCACATTTTATCCAAATTTGCAACACAATAAAAATGAATGGAGTTTCGGATGACTCCATAAGATTGCGCCTATTCCCTTTCTCTTTGAGGATAAGCCAAGGAGTTGGTTGGGTACTTTGATGCAAGGAAGTGTGAGCACATGGGACGAGTTGAGCCAAAAGTTTTTGTTTAAATTCTTTCCACCGAGCAAAGCTTTGCAACTCAAAAGTGAAATTACACAATTCCGACGTTTGACTCCGAGCCTTTGTACGAGGCTTGGGAACGATTTTGAATTTGCTAAGATGTCCGAACACGGTTTTTCGGAGGATCAACAATTGTGTTTCTTTTACAATGGTTTGATGGGATAAACAAGGTCTTTTGTTGATGCCGCAATGAGGAGCATTATTGACGAGGTTTCCGCAAGACGCCCTAATCTTCGTGCCTTAATCGAGTTCGTTCATGAGTGAAACGAGGAACCGCTTTACAAGGCACAAAGCAAGGATGGACAAGTTAGAGCTACAAGTGACACGATTTGGCTAATCGATGAGCTCACAAATGAAAAACCTTGAGATTCAAATGGGCCAATTAGCTACAATTGTTGGCGAACAACATAAAAAGGGGCAATTTCAAGCAACACGGAGGTCAACTCGAGAGAACATTACAATGCCATCCATGTGTGGGGTGGAAAGGAGAATGAAGAGTCTGAAAATGCGGTATTGGTGTGACTTGAGTCACGCACGACCCGTGCGTTAACGCACGACCAGGTCGTGCGTGATGCCGAACCTACTATTTCAATTCAGGGAAATGACAACAAAGAAGCACAAAGTGTAATATGGAGGTTAAAGGAGGAACCGAACAACAACAAGCTAACAAAAGGAGCCAAGAAGCATAAATCGTATCCTAACTCTAATTTCTTGAAATATAATATTCCTCTTCCCTTTCCCCGTTTGTTTCACAAGACCAATTTGAATGACCAATTTGCTAAATTTGTGGGAATGTTTAAGAAATTGCAAATTAACATCCCTTTTGCGAAGCAATGAAACATATGCCAAATTATGCGAAGTTCTTAGGGAAGCAATGTCCAACAAGAAAAAATGGGCGGAGATTGAAACTGTCAACTGACGGAAGAATGTAGCGACCTCATCCAAAGAAAATTATCGCAAAAGCTTAAAGATCTGGGAGTTTCACTATCCCTTGTACAATAGGCGATATTTTCTTTGATAACGCACTTTGTGATCCGGGATCCGTATTAACTTAATGCCCTTGTCCATTTTCGTGAAGCTTGGACTAGGAGAGGTGAAACCATCCAATGCCATCTTACAACTCGCGATAGATCACTCGCTCATCCAATGGGGATAGTAGAAGATGTTTTCATAAAAGTCGATAAATTCATATATCCTGTGGATTTTCTAGTACTTGATATAGATGAGGATCGCAACATACCTCTCATACTTGGGCGTCCATTCTTGGCAATTTCTAAGCACTAATAGATGTGAAGAAAGGGGAGCTCACATTACAAGTTAATGATGAGCGAGTTTCATTTTCCATTTTTCTGATTGTGAAAAAACATGATGGTTTTGAGAGTTGTAAAACAACAACATTTGCTAATTCTTGTACTCAAGCTAATAGCTTGAATAATTTTATGCATTCTAAAGATAACATGCGGGGATTATCAAAGAAGAAGAAAAAGACACAAAAAGACGATATTGAGCTAGGAGCGTGCATGTACCACTCGCCGCGATGAAAAAGAGAAAACATTGACGATGCGACAAACGCGAAAACCTCCTTTAGCAATGTTCAAGGAGGCAAGAATCCAAGTATGTTGATTTGGCATGGAAAACCGCACAATGAGGTGACATACATCACCTCGCGAGGATCTAATCAAAATTTAACAGTGTCGAGCTAAAGACGTTAAACAAAGCGCTTGTTGGGAAGCAACCCAATAGTTTGTGGTGTGATTTTTATTTTTGTGTGTTTCTATTATTTTTATAGTGGTGTGATTTTTATTTTTGTGTGGTTCGATATTTTTATTAAAAAAAAAAAATTTTTACCTAATTTTTGTGAACAATGTATGCAGTCGGTAGGCCGTGCGGATTCCGCACGACCAGCGTGTATCCGAAGGGGTTGACATTGCTACGGCTTCACGTCACGGGTAACCCGTGCGCTTGATGCACGACCGTGCATGTATGAGGGAAAACTTGAGCGGGCTACAACCGCACACCCGGTAACTGGTCGCCAAGCGCACGACCGTGCGTGATTCAAAGAGAGACGTAAATACAAGCGGTTCAAGGATAAAATATTCACAACACCTTCAAGCAAACAAGCAACAAAATCAACCCTTCTTCAAAAATTGCTCAAAGTTCCATTTTTCATCACAAATTTCGCCTATAATCCATTCTCCTATCATCCTACACGTTTAATTCGCATTCATTTGGAGTTTTGATTTGAGAAATTGTTGGAATTGCACCTAGGGCTTAAACTTTCATCCTCTGCTCAATTTTGGGACTTTCGGTAAGAACTTGGCGTTTTCTTTCGAATTTCTTGTAATGTATGAGTAAAGGATCATATTGGGTGCATGTTTTGATAGTTTTGCCATGTTTTAAGTTGAATTTTTCTTTGAGGCAATTTATCGAACACATTGTGAGCATGTTGAATTGGGGTAATATTGAGTTGAATTGATGATGAATTTCACATGTGCTATTATGGTTAGGGTGTTAAGGCTATGATCATTTACAATTACATGAATGTTTGATAGCATGGAGCTAGATTGTTGCTTAAATTGATAAAGCGAGTCATTATACCCTATTTGTTTAGTTTGGTTTAAATTCATCATATTTGTGCTTGTAATTGGTCTAGTTTGGGATGCTAATATATGTTGTTACCAGTACAAACTCATACTATGGCTGAAAGAAGAAATCCTCAAGGGGAAGAAGACGCCCTCGAGCAAATGTCCTCGGCGGCACAACGAGAGGCACCGCAAGAGGTGGACCCCAATAGCCCGTCGGCTTATGGAGTTGTATTGACGAAGCAAATGACCTTGAGCGGTGGAATAGATTAGTTACCCGTCCGATGACCCCTTCACAATATGCCGACGATGAATGTACCCAAAATCTTGGGATACACGATGGTGTTTGGCGTCTATTTGCAAAAGTCGGGTGGACCAATTTTATGAGGAGAAGGTGGCTTACATACAAGCGATTCACACTGAATTCCTAAGCACCTTGGAAGTACACAAGCAAGTGGAGCCTATGAACCCTATGAAATACATTTTCGATTGGGTAATGTACGTAGACACCTGTCTATTGCCCAATCAACACAATTTTCGAGGTTCCCACCAACGCGCGCTCAGATCGCCGACCAATACGGCCCGATGACTTTTCGGCGAATGCTCGTATAAACGCCTGAGATGGGACCTATGCTATACGAGGCAAGAACGCCAAATATTATTGGGTCCGAATCCGGTCTTCCAAAGATATACTGAGAGAGTCACTTCATCCTCCGCTTTTGCATGAGAAAATATTGGGGGAATGACTCCGTGAGTTATATTTGCTTGGTGGTGTATCTTTGACAAGTACACCTTATAATACAACCGCCTACTTTGCTTTGAACAAGTTGAACATCTAGCCAAGCGGGCGGTGGTGCTATCTCTATAGGGGTTTGATCACCCCTATTACCCGACACTTTAATATTGATTTTAGAGGCTTGGATCCAATACCGAGCAACACAAGGGTTAATATGGCATCTTTGCGCCACATGAAGTTTATTGCGGATGAAGACGTCATGCTCTTTTTCCAACAAAGGCGAGGAGATGCATTTCCATTGCCGAACCCTAGATACACCACCGTGGATACACTTGATGACACGACTAATTTCTGCTTAACTTAACTCAAGCACATATCGAGTTATTGAGGCTATAAATGCAAGAAAGAGGCGAAAATTGAAGGATCCCCGATGAGGAGGATGTGGTGGCCTAAGAAGAGAAATTCATCGAGCAAGAAAGGGGATTTGAGCCTCAACCTCCTCAAATACAATATGACATCCCGGACCCTCATATGGCGGAGAGCACCCGACCCTCATATGGCGGAGAACAACAATGAGGGCATGATTTTCATGACAGACTATATGCCTTCGGGAAGACTCGCGGCGACAAAGATAGGATGATTTACGTGCATTCGGGCGGAATATGATCGAGGACTTTGGAGCAGAGCAAAGGCACTGGAGAGGATGTCTTGATGGTGCATCGATACACGAGTGACACATCTCTCGGGGCCACTTCCAGCCGCCTCCGCCACAAGAAATCGGTATATGCAGACATTTCGATATTGAATTCTATCTTTCCTCCCGTGCGATATAATTCCCTTCAAGTTTGGGGAGAGGTAGTATTTTAATATGAAATGTGTGTGTGTGAAAAAAATTCATTTTGTGTGTTTCATTTAGTTGCATGTAGAGCATTTTAGGTTGTATTTGCATTAGTAGCACATTTACGCTTTTAGCACGTTCTTTTGTTTTCATAGATTTTAGGGAGTGAGTTGACCGGGTGCGATATGACTTGATGCTTATATTTTTTTTTTTGAAAAATTTGTATTGTTTGGATTGGGTGTTGAGCATGAGTTTGATTGAGCCATGAATAGATAACATTGAGCATGTTGATATGGAAAACTTGGTTTGATGCTTTGAATTACATATTTATAAGCATGTGAGCTTTTGAGCCTTTTTATCGCTTCCATTATATGCAATCTTGTTGTTGAATTGAGTTTATCATTCATGTTGTTAGAATTCTAGAACTTGCTCGGTATCTCTATCAAGGTCACATGTTGTATGCGAATGTGAAAATGATCAAAGTCCATTTTTGTTAGCTCTTCAAGCCTTTTGCTTACCTAATGATGATATTGAAATCCCTAGTTAGCCAACTTGAGCACATTGCCTAATTTTTGATAGCCACAATTCAAGCCTTAACTTGATATATCTTTTACCCGACACTTGAGCGTATAACATTAAGTAAAGAAATTGAATAAGGGTGAATGGGTGAAATCAAAATTTTAGAAGGTGGTGTTAGAATTGGTTGATGGGAACAAAAGAGGAAGAACATGAGGAGAAATGAAATGTTGAAAACTCATGTAAAAGTCGAAAAAAAAATCGGCTTTATAAATGATTTTTATATAAATAAACTTGGGGGCTAAAGATTGTAATTTGAGGTGATTCTCAAAAGAAAGAAAGGAGATGGAGATAAGTAAAGTTAATAAAAATACGGGATGATTGGAGTAGCATATGGAATTTTAATGTAGATGATTGATATGCTCACCGGTCTATATACTCGAGTTTGAGTCACTTTATCCAAAATTTCTTACCCTAACCAAAGAGCCTTTATTACAACCAAATGAGAAAGTCCTTTTCGATTCACATATTACATACATTCTAATGGCGGAGATATGAGATGATTTACAAGCCTATGGTAATTTTGCGACATTTAATTGATTTGAGCGTAAACACGTCCCATAATTCATTCGATGAGAGTATACGCTTGATCTTTGAGAGAAGTGATTCAAAGCATTTACCATGATTTATTTGATGTGTGCTCTATGTTAGATATTTGAGAGTTGATTGATTTGTTGCTTGACACCTATGATGAGCAATACACGGATTTTATGGAGTTGTTGTGCGTTTTACTTTTCATTACTCCTAGTTATGTTTTTGTCTTATTTTAAAAGCGTTGGCCTGGGACGGTCAACAGTTTAAGTTTGGGGGTTTTGATAGGTGTGAGTTTTGCATGTATTTTAGGGTATATTTATGGCTATTATTGTGTATAAACATGCAATAACTCATATGAAATGATATATATTCGCTATTTTTGGAAAATGTATTACGCTTTGCTCATTTTGTAGGAATTTTGCGATATTTGGAGTGATTTTGTAACAAATACGAGCATTGTGACCTAGAATTATCAAAGAATCAGCGAATACACCCAAGTGGAAGTCAATCAATGAGAAGTCGGATAAACCAGGCAAGAATAAAAGAAAATACGGAGCGAGAGCTGGATGTGTAGGGTGCACGCCCATGCCGTGCATGAGCGCATGGCGTGTGCGCCACCTGCGCAGAAATCAATCTGGCAAGACGGACGGGCTGCCTGTGTCAAGCGCGCATGGCCCGTGCGTACATAAAGAACTCGAGCACTGCTTTCGACATCACGCACGGGGCGGGTGTGCGTGGGACGCACGACCCGTGCGTGGTTGGTAAAAAGCAAGGAAAAGCCTAAGGCATGGCGTCACGGGTAACCCATGCGTGAGGCGCACGACCCGTCTTGTCTGTCTAGAATGTCACAAACTAACACTTTACCCTAGACTTTTGAAAAGGTATAAAAGGACTTTTGGGGCGCACACCATATTTTGACATTCTTGGACATAGAACACAAAACAAAACTCTACTCTTTCAAGGAGGAATCAAGGGAAGAATCGGGTCGATCGGAGCTTGAGGATTGAAGATATATCGAGAGATTACCGACTATCCTAAGTTTTTCTTGCTTCTTTTGTATCTTAATCTTTCATTTGAGCTTAGTATGGCATTGAACAATTTGTCTATGAGTTGTTTGAACATCATGTGTAGCTAATCTTCTTGTGATTTCCGGGTTTTGGAAGTAGATTAACGAACTCTTGTTGGATGTTTTAATCTTAGTTGAAGTTATTGTCTTGAAGCCTATTTGAGTACTTTATGCTTATTATTGTTTTATCATTTGGCCAATGATTTAGCATGCTTGATATATTGATTCATAATTCGAGAGATGAGTTTCAATATTAGATCTTGAGTACTTGACATAGATGTTTGCATAATCGAGAGGTTTGTGAATATTTGTGAGGATAATTGATCTTTTGTGCTTTAGGGAGTTGTATATCTTATGTTGAGTAGAGATGCTAGCATAGATATTTCAATCTACACTTTATATACATCTCGAGATGGGGGATAAAATACCATTGTGATCGTTTTATAGGAATATTGATAATAACTGATAAACATTAAAAATATACAATTACTTTTGGGTTGTAATAATATTTTACCTTATTAATATTAGTAATAATATAAATTTATAGTATTATTATGTGTTATAAATAAACAGAAATCAATACAAAATTGTAGTAGGAAGCAATTTTTATGCGGGTTCGGATCAATGCGCATAACTTTCAATTCCGGCATGATTTAGGGATGATTCTTGAAGATATGGATTCACAATCCATTCTTTAACAAATATTCAGAGATATTAAAGACTAAATCAAAGTTTGGAATGATATTTTCTTGGATCAAAAGTTCATCAACATTTCATGTTTCAAGAGACACATTTGCTGTCAAGACAGGACCAAGGTCGATATTTTGGGCATAACTCGAAGACCACATGTTCAATGGTGCTGAAATTGTAACTGTGTCTTCCCAACTCATTTGGCTACAACTTTCATTAAGACACGAGAGTCTAATTATGTCGGCAAGGATTTTTAACAAATGCAACACGATCTTTGCAGACATGATCTCGCAGACCAACCACTCCACAATTATTACTTCATATCTTGGCCAATAATGCTTGGATTTCATTCAAATCAGTGGGAGAATGAAGCCAAGACATATGGGAATTAAGTTTTCAAAGAGAATCAAGATGAATCAGCAAGAGTCCTTTCCAAAAAGACCAGACAAATGAAATAATGGAGTTGGTTTCAAATTTTCAGCATTTTGTCAATTATCTTGAAAATAAAAAATAAAATAATTCCAATAAGAATTATTGTGTTGCCTATAAATAGAGGTCATTTACACTTGCTAAACACATAAGTTTGTATAGAAAGTTAGAGTTTCAAAGAAAGTTTCATTCTTGTTTTCCTATATTATAGTAGATTTTCTAGTATTTCATAAAAATGCATTCCTTAGTTTTCATACAATATCTTGTTTTCTCTACTTTCTTTATGCCTTTCTAAGTTTATTTTGTTGAGGAATAGAGTGAAACTCTTGATGGAGGAAAAGGAATGATTATAGCTTTACATTAAATTTTATTGTTTTGATCATCAATTTATTTTTTAGATTATACCCTTCTTGTTTTATGGTATTCTTGATTTATGCATTCTATTGGCACAATAAATACTTGGTTCCATTTAGTTAAATGTCTGGTTTTACTTCAACCGACTACTAACGTGGATACCTTGATTTATTGTAGACAAGAGAATGCATGAATACTGAGTCCATAAGCAAGTATTGGCGTTATAAGATGAATTATAATTGGTAATAAAACATGTTCACCTTATTACATGATTTATATTAGAATATATTTCTATTGGAACCTTCGTTGTGTATGGATCCCAATAGTAGTAATTGAAGAGGTAAGAAAATATAATCATTCCTTTATCCAAAATCAAGAGTTGATCTCTATCCTCAACAATTCTATTAATCAAGCTTATCGTAAAAAAAATTATATTTCTTACTAGTTTAAAAATATCTATTTATTTATCAAAGAAAAATATTCCCTGTAAACTTACATAATCTTCCCTATGGATCGACCTCGGACTCACGAGAATATTATTACTTGAGACAACTGCACTTGGGTTTGCAACCTTAAAGTTGTAGCAAGTTTTTGCGCCGTTCTTTGGGGAGGCAAGGTAAGTTTCCAGGTTTGTATATATATCACTTTGTAAATATTGTGTGTTTGTATGCTTACATGGTGTCGTAGTCAAATTCCCGTCGTTTAGTTAGATATAATTTAGAAAATTTGATAGAAAATTTTGATTCACCTCCACACACACCAATTATGGTGAAGAAGAAAGCTGTTCAAAATGAAATGGAAAGAGTGGAAAATCAAGAAGTGCATAATATGCGTTATTATTTGCAACCTCCTCGAAATTCTACTCCTTCTTGTTTCATTTTTCCACTAAATGCAAACAACTTTCGATTTAAGCCAGGATGATTCCTTTACTTCCTAATTTTCATGGTATGGATTATGAAAGCCCATATTTACATTTAAAGGAGTTTGAAGAAGTATGTGCCACATTTGATGATCAAAATTGCACGAATGAAATTGTTAAGCTCAAATTATTTCCTTTTTCTTTAAAAGACAAAGCAAAAACTTGGCTTAGTTCGTTAAAACCTAGATCAATTGGTACATGGCAAGAAATGCAAACGAATTCCTAAAAAATTCTTTCCAACTCATAAAACTAATGCTTTGAAAAGACAAATTCAAAATTTTTCTCAAAATCCTAAAGATGTTTTCTTTGAATGTTGGGAAAAATTTAAAGAGTTGTTGAATTCACGCCCACATCATGGTTTTGAAAATTGGCGTATAATCGCTTTCTTTTATGAAGGTTTAACTCAAAACAAAACAGTTTATTGAATCGATGTGTAATGGTAAATTTCTTGATAAAGAACCGATGAAGCGCTAGAATATCTTGACTATTTGGCGTAAAAATTCTCAATCTTGGCATAGTGTTGATGAAAATAAAGGAAAACTCCAGCTTACTCAAGAAGATAGTTTAAGTGCTAGGCTTGCGCTTTTGGCTAAAAGAATCGATGATATGGAAGGTAAAAAAGTAAAAGAAGTTAAATCATGCAAGATAAAAAAATTTGTGAAATTTGTGGACTTAAAGAACACTCCACTAATGATTGTCCTCACATTCCTGTTGAAGTAAATGTCATGAACGGTTTAGAAAACCTTTTCAATCTCCATATTCTCAAAACTTTCAACCCACAATGGAGAAATCATCCTAATTTCGGTTGGCGTGATAATAACCAAGCTCAACCGATAAATTCACAAAACCACTAAATTTTCCTTCATATCCAGTCCCACATGTAAAATCCCTTGAGGAGACTTTGCAAGCATTTATGAATGAACAAACAAATATCAATAATAAAACTTCACGGGCTATCAATGAGATCAAGAACTCACTTTCAACACTCACGCTTCTTTTGCGAACTCAAGAAAAGGGTAAGTTTCTGCTCAACCTCAACCTAATCCTTCTACGCAGTGTTGTGTTTCTACTTGGTGAAAATTCACCAATGAGGCTAATTCGGTCACAACACTTGAAGTGGAAAAATTGTTGATAAAACAATTCATCCTAAAAATTGTTGATAAAACAATTCATCCTAAGAATGAAAATAGTGATGATGAAGAAGGTAAGATTAATGGAGGTAAGTTTGAAAATGATGAAACATATTCACCTCCCGCCCCTTTTCCTCAAAGATTGCAACCAACTCAAAAATTAAACTCCAATTAAAATTTTTGAACTTTTTAAACAAGTCAAAATTAACATTTCTTTGTTGGATGCAATAAAACAAGTCCCACCTTATGCAAAATTTTTGAAAGATTTGTGCACAATTAAAAGGAAACATCATGTGAAGAAAAATCATTTTTAATCGAAAGTGTTAGTTCAATTATACAACAATTTGCTCCACCTAAGTACAAAGATCCAGGTTGTCCAACAATTTCATGCATCATAGGAGACACTATAATTGAATGTGCTTTACTTGATCTTGGTGCTAGCGTAAATCTTCTACCTTTTTCAAAAGATATGAACAAACTAGGTTTAGGTGAACTTAAAGAGACTCCAATTGTACTCAACTAGTGATCGATCAATTAAAGTACCAAAAGGAATAGTAGAAGATGTGTTGGTACAAATTGATAAGTTTTATTTTCCTGTTGATTTCATTGTTTTGGATACTCAAATTGCCGTTATTGATACAAAAACTCAAATTCCTGTCATTTTAGGTCGTCCATTTCTTGCAACTTCAAATGCATTGATTAATTGTAGAAATGGTATTTTGAAATTATCTTTTGGAAATATGACTTTGGAATTAAATGTGTTTAATGTTTGCAAACAACTGCTGATGATGCCGAACTACATGAAGTGGATTTAATTGAAGAAATTGTTCATGAAAATTTCAATATCAATAATTCTCTTGAAACTGAAACATGTTTTGAAAGTGAAAGAATTTGTGATAAGAAATGTTTTGATGTCTCCACCGAATTTTTGCAAGAACTAGAAAATACTTTTTGGAAACCAAAAATGAGGAGTTGTTATCATCGAAACACAAACTATTTCTTCAAGCATAAAATCTCCAAAAATTGATTTGAAACCTTTACCATCGATTTGAAATACTCTTTTCTTGGCGAAAATGATACTTTTCTGTAATAATTTCTTCCAAACTTGATGCATCTCGGAAAGTAAGTTGATCGAGATTTTGAAAATGCATAAAAATGCCTTAGGGTGGACCATTCTTTGACATAAAAGGTATTAGTCCTCTAATTTGCACACATAATATTTATTTAGAGGAAAATGCAAAACCATCTAGAGAAATGCAAATGAGACTAAATCCTAATATGAAAGAAATAGTGAGAAATGAAATTATTAAACTCTTAGATAATGAAATCATTTATCCTATTTACGACGATAAATGGGTAAGTCTATTCATGTTGTGCCTAAGAAGTCCGGAGTTACAAAGTGGTTAAAAATGAAAATAATGAATTGATTCCAACTAGAACCATTCTTGGTTGGCGGGTGTGCATTGACTACGAGAAAACTTAACTCGGTTACTCGAAAAGATCATTTTCCATTGCCCTTTATGGATCAAATTTTAGAAAGAGTTGCAGGTCATAAGTTCTATTGTTTCTTAGATGGATATTCTGGTATAATCAAATTGAAATTGCACTTGAAGATCAAGAAAACAACATTTACATGTCCTTTTGGTACATTTGCATATAGAAGGATGCCTTTTGGATTATGTAATGCACCAAATACATTCCAACGATGCATGCTTAGCATTTTTGATGACATGGTTGAACATTTTCTTGAAGTCTTTATGGATGATTTTTCGTTTTTGGTGAGTCATTTGAAGATTGTTTGTTGAACTTAGAAAAAGTGTTAATAAGGTGTGAAGAAAAGAACCTTGTGCTTAATTGGGAAAAATGTCATTTCATGGTGACAAGCTGGTATAGTTCTTGGACACATTATTTCAAAAAAAGGTATTGAGGTAGACATAATTTCTAAACCATTGTGTAATCTTCTTACAAAAGATGTTAGTTTTGAATGGACTAAAAATTGTGAAAATGCTTTTGTCAAACTTAAAAATATGCTTACAAAAGATGTTAGTTTTGAATGGAAAAATGCTTTCTAAACCATTGTGCGGCTCGAACCAAAAAAGAAAGGCTTTAATGAAGCTTTTCATTTTATGAAGCTTAGAAGACCGGATGAAAATGCTTTGAAAAACATTAAAGGCGGCTTCACCTAGGAAGAAGTACCATTACTTGTAGGAGCAACTCGAGAGGATGAAACTTCTACACGATGAGCATGGGGACTTTGGGTTTGTCTAATCGAAATGGACAAAGTCAAATATCCATTCAAGTTTTTTTCAATTCAACAAATGGATCTTTCCTTCAATTCAATGACAGGATCAACAACAAGATTTGTAGAGGAACTTTTCGAGACAAAGAGAAAAATTCTTCCTGGGAGAACAAGATTTCGGCTAGCAAAGAAACTTACCGAAATTCTCAGTAACATGGAGCATGTTGGCCGTTGGATCGATCGGATCGGCAGGCATGCCCTGAACAAAAAGAGCCCAAGTTTGGGAAAGGATTTTGACCCAAACCTCGATCGACAAGACCATGCAAACCGAAAGGACAAGGACCCGACTCACAAGACGCGTTATTCTCTGGGACCACGCAAACCAAATTTTAAAAGATTCCCCCATCACATGGGATGAGTCACGCGAAAGAAAAAGAAGACAGTTTGGCGAGGCAATAATTCAGGAGTATGATGTAAGCAGTGACGTCTTACATTTCAACAAGGTTTGAAGTCCGCCTTTGAAATCCGGACTTATCTCTATAAATGGCAGGAGTTGAAGGAAGCTGAGGACATCGAACATTTTTCTTAGTTTTCTTATAATAAATTCTGAGAGAAAATTTGTAATATTTTGAGTGTTTTAGTTTTAAGTTTTATGTGTTTATGAGTGCAAGCCTCAATAATGAGAGGCTAAACAAGTTTTCTCCTCCCAAAAGGAGATTACTAATATAATAAATATTTCTTCAAGTTCTTAATAAAAAGGGCTTTTCTGCTTCAACATGTGTTCGAATGTTCTATTAATTTATCCCGTTTAAGAATTACTTTATACGCATGGAGTAGGAAACGAACCAAGGATGTCTTTGGCGATTCTTTGAAGGAGTCGGATAACTTGTAGATCATCTTCCCCTTGTTTGAAGTTGAACAAGATGAACAGTTTGTCAAAAGATCTAGGGGGCGATAATTTTCCATTGGTGGTGTTGCGAGCCATCTCACCTGTCTTTGTTTTAGTCAAAAAGATATGGATTTTAAGGGATATTTTAATTTTACGGAAGCATGTTGGTCGATATGGTCATAATGAACTATATCCATTTCTCATTAATAAACTTATGCAAATTGAAGAATGTATACATGTTAGTAAAGTCTTTGCGTAAGTATTATCTTTTAAGTTTATAGCCGGAAACCCGACATGATCTATCAAAACCTCTCGAATAGAGACTGGATCTAAGTAGGTGTAATAATGCCACGAACAAAACAGTGTCGAAAAAGAAAGCTTTCACAACATGTGATAAGTTGCATAATATGGCAATTTGGGACTTGCCTGGCAATATTTATAATTTGCGGGGACTATTTATGTATATTTCTAAAACTCGTGGGACTTATAGTGCAAAATCACTGAAATAGTGGGACGACTTATGCTAAGTACGGGATAAAGGTGTAATAGGCCTGATCGTGTGAGACTGAGTATGTAATTTTCTCGCTTCATCAATATTAACCACTCAAAAGTTAGGCACTTACAATTTCGAACATCCTTAGCCATCGAACAAATCCAAGCAGATGCTATGGTTGGAGCACTACTTAGTGTAGTATATACCATTCATATGTGGTGCATTTTTGTTTTTTAAAGAGAGCTCTTGTCACATTCCCAATAAAATGTCCATTACTAATGATTTATTTGAAATAGTATTGTCAATATATAAAATCATTGCATCAGTTGTAAAATTGATTGAATAAATATTTAAAAAATAATAAAAATAGAAAATTAGGCTAATCTTTGTTCCCAGGTCGGTTTCATGCATGGGAATCCAATAATAGGATTTTATGAAAGCCAACTAAATAATGACTTGATGATTCTCTAATATTATGTTCTTGTGTTATTTCTGAAAACAGAATATAATTTAGGAATAATTATAAAAACTATTCTTGAAGTTTCACCCATTTAAAAAAACCCTAGTTATCTTTCAAAATTACAAATAACTGTTTGATACATGTTTTTATCTTAATTTTGATGATTTTATTTTTACACCAAAATAATATTTTTAATTGTTGTCCAAATACTCCTAAATGATTTAAAATGGTTTTAATATTTTCCGAGTATTTCTTCAAGTTTTACTTTAGATAAAATTGGACAACACTTCTAATGATTTTATGTTTATATGTTTTTACTTCAAAACAAAGTTTCTAAATATTGTCTAAATACTTGATTGGTTTAAAATGTTTTACTAAATTTTTGGAGTATTTCTTGGGTTTTATTTTCGATAAAAATTGGACAACGTTTTTGTCTCTTGGTCGACCGTGCCGCTATAGGGCAACCCGTGACCAAGATGATTTTTGAAACAAAATGAGATGGAAGAAAAATCAAGCGGTCGATCGGTCCGCCGGGCGTCGACCGGTCAGATGCGACGGTCGCCGGTGGGTCGACCAAGTACTGCACAAGTTTGGTTTTGAAAGCAGAACTTGTTTTTCTCTAAAACCATTAAGGGGACGGTTGATGATAGGGACGATCGGTCGAGGTACACGTCGGCCGTGCATCGCCTGTAAATTTCCGTGTTTCGTTTCAAACTTCATTTTACGTATGCCGGTCGCCTGCTTTGATGAAAAAAATATGACCGTTTGACAAAGAGACAAATTTCCTTAAAATGTGGGATTGATTTCTATGACTATATTCTTGATTTTAATTGTATTTTTCTGTAGATTTTCAATCCCAAGAGTAGCCTATGCTTGATCAATCATCTCCTATAAATAGAGGAAGTTTTGGAGCAACCAATACAACAATTGAGATACAACACAACAAGATACACTTCAAGCAAATATTTGTTCTTCATTGTTATTATTCTTGTTGTAAATTTGCCTAGCTTATCACTTTCACATCTTTGAGGTCTAGGCTATTCTTGATTACACATTGCACTCAAATTGTAATATTCCTTATTGAGTTGTAATCTTGATTTTTGGTTATCATTCAAACACAAGATATCCTTGTGAGTGTTCTTGTGGTAAGAACACACTTGGATGATCTAGGTGATAGGTGCAAGAAGATTATGGTGATCTTCTTATTGAGGTGTTGAAGAATTTGGTATTCTTCAAGGTTGAAGATTGTGGTAATCTTCACAAGGTGCCGTTGAAGGAAGATTGTGGTAATCTTCAAAGGGAGATTGTGGTAATCTCCAAAGGTGGTGTTGAAGAAGAGTGTGGTGCTCTTCAAGGTGTTGTAAGTTGAGTTTGTATTAATTTTGGTAATTAATAAAATTCTTTTTATTTTTGAAATCCATCCCTGATATCTTTGGGGTGGTAGTGGATTAGGCCTAGGTGGGTTGAACTACTATAAATCAACGCGTGTTGTTTACATTCCGCACCTTTATTATTGTCTTTGAGCATTCGGTTCGAAAAAGAGGGCGAAATCGAAAGATGGAGATAATCTATTCACCCCCTCTAGATTATTGTAGCCGCTTGGACTTACAAGTCAAACATTCATTGGGATTCAAGTAAGTTATCACTTTTTACGAGCCTCCCTCTAGAGCCAATAAATTTCGATTTCTAAATAAACTTGCGGAGGAGCATTATGAGAATATTGGATTGAATGACAAGAAAATTGCGTGCACTCGTATGGTTCGATTTCTAGCATTTCATGATGAATTTCCGGATATTAGGGCTTATTTTGAAATTCAAGGATGAGTTTCACTTTGGGATAATCCATGTTTGCATTATGATGACGAGCTTATAAAACTTTTTTATGCAAATATGTGGATTGTTGATGCTACGGTAGATAATCCGTTGGAACTTCACACACTTGTTAATGGTAGGCATTTTTCATGGACATTGGCGATATTTGTAATCACTTTAATGTGCCGAATGATGGAGTGGTTAATGTGGATTACACTCATTGGGATGATAACATTTTCGGTGTTTCACTAGATGATGTGAAAACCTTTTTAGAGTGTATCCCGAAGTAACATACTACTCGTGCAATGCCGCCAAATTATCGGATTATTTCTGTTATTTGCTCCTATTATGTTTGTAGAAAAGAAGTAAAACTTCCGAGTAATCTCGAACTCTTTCTCACCTATAAGATTGTTCGAGGAGAAAGAGTAAATTATGGGACAATTTTTGTGTGTTGTTTGTCGGAATCAAGAAGGCATACTAAGAAAAATATACCTTGGGAAATTTGATTTGCCGACTATTATTCTTATCGGGATACCCGGAAAATGAAATGAATATCGAAATTCGTCACAATGACTTTGATAATGCCAACAT
Organism: Rehmannia glutinosa; assembly: GCA_016081115.2. NCBI lineage: Eukaryota > Viridiplantae > Streptophyta > Magnoliopsida > Lamiales > Orobanchaceae > Rehmannia > Rehmannia glutinosa. Next base: position 73,146 of record JABTTQ020003189.1, on the reverse strand, counting down.
TCTACAAATGGTAAGAATGCGACGACATTTACCACGGGTTCCCACCAAATCCGCTAGGGGACGTGCGACATCAACAACAACCTCGGAATGATTTCTTTAATGAAAATGAGGTTGAAAATATTGGAAGAGGTAATATTGGTGAACAAGAAAATGAAGAAGAGAATGTGGGGAATGAACAAGAAATTGGGGAGAAAGGAAATGAGGAAGAAGATGAAGACGAGTCGGATGTTGAAGATTTAAATCTCAAAGAGAGAATGGCCAAAGTGGAAAGAGATACATTTAGAGATGTAGCCTCTCTTAGAAAAGAGCTCCGGTTGTGAAGAAAGAAAATTCTAGTTTGAAAAAGTCAATATGCAAAATGAAGAAATTCATCAAAGATCTTATCCCCTAACTTGCTTCTCTTCTGGACGAGGATTGATGTCCCCATCTCTTTACTATTTTAGCATTTTTTTGTTCATGTTGCTTTGTATTTTTATGAACTTTCTTGTAAAACTCAAATTGTACTAATGGATTTGCTTGTTTTCTTAAAAGGGTTAAAATAGCAAGTTGATAATGACTTGTGGATGATCGTGTTTTTGATGGAGTATTTGATGGTAAAAATACTCTAGTTTGGCATAGTTTGTTGTTGGTATGAAGTACTTGATGGTAAAAGTGCTTCTTTTAATTTTTTATAATGCATTTGACATGTCTTGATCTTTTTGTTTAGATGGATTATTTGGGACATTTGTAATGTCTAATTTGCATCGATAGATACTTGACGATTGTTTGATGCTTGACATATATTACTTGATGGCTCTTTAATTCTTTGTTTGATGGCATTGGTAATGCCTTGATATCTCTTTGGCTAAATTATCTCAATTGGGTTGAACCCTTGAGAATTTACCTTGTTTATGTCTATTATTTGTTGGATATATGTTAAAAATTGCTTTTGGTGATGGTATGAAAATTTTTGGCTTGGATCATTTACAAAGGCTATATACAACTTCTTTTAATTTTCAAGCCCACAAAGTGTTCGATGAAATGTCACAATGAAAATTTCAACTTCTACATGAGTCTCTTGCTTCCAAAAGTCTTGATACTTATTGAGATCATGTTTTGGTAAATAAACCGAGCGTATAAACTCTTCATGACACATTTCTCTCATTTTCCTTGGATTTTTAAGCTTATATTGCTCAATGGTTGATAAACCGTCTCTTTAGCGCACTTTGAAGTATTTGTATGACGTTTTTATCATCCTAACATTCTTTTTGATGATTCCAAAGGGGGAGAAATATTGGCTCATTAGCTCAAAGTAGCTAATAAAATCTTGTTATAAAAGCTATAAGCTATGGCTCATAAAAGCCATAAGTTGTGATCTTTTTCAGTCCAATTATTGCTTGATGGACTTATATACTTGTCTAATGATATTTTGTGACAGGGGAGCTTATAAGCTCTTGAATAATATGTAAAAGCTAAGCTTCTTCGCTTATGGTTAATTGCTTTTACATTATTCTTGATGTGCTTGTTGATAGGGGGAGCTTGTGCTTATTATCAATATATTTATTCCCTTACTTGGTTGCTTTTATATTTTGAAAATTTTGGTTGCTTCCAAACGGTTAAATGTTTTTACCGGAAAATCATTTCTAAAATTGTTCTCCTATTTTGTGTAAAAATTGTTTTGGTTTGTAATCATCAAAAAGGGGAGATTGTGTGATACATGTTTTTATCTTAATTTTGATGATTTTATTTTTACACCAAAACAATGTTTTTAATTGTTGTCCAAATACTCCTAAATGATTTAAAATGGTTTTAATATTTTCCGGAGTATTTCTTCAAGTTTTACTTTAGATAAAATTGAACAACACTTCTAATGATTTTATGTTTATATGTTTTTACTTCAAAACAAGGTTTCTAAATGTTGTCTAAATACTTCCGATTGGTTTAAAATGTTTTTACTAAATTTTGAGTATTTCTTGGGTTTTATTTTCGATAAAAATTGGACAACATTTCTGCTCTTGTCGACCGGTCCGCCTATAGGGCAACCCGCACCAAGATGATTTTTGAAACAGAAAATGAGACGGAAGAAAAATCAAGCGTGTCGATCGGTGGCCCCGGGCGTCGACCGGTACTGCAAGTTTGGTTTTTGAAACAGACTTGTTTTTCTCTAAAACCTTTAAGGGGGGATCGGTTGATGATAGGGACGATCGGTCGAGGTACACGTCGACCGGTGGCTCTGTGTAAATTTCCGTGTTTCGTTTCAAACTTCTATTTCTGCGCGACCGGTCGCCTGCGGCTTGACAAAAAAATATGACCGTTTGACACAGAGACAAATTTCCTTAAAATGTGGGATTGATTTCTAACAGCTATATTCTTGATTTTAATTGTATTTTTCTGTAGATTTTCAATCCCCAAGGGGAGCCTATGCTTGATCAATCATCTCCTATAAATAGAGGAAGTTTTGGAGCAACCAATACAACAATTGAGATACAACACAACAAGATACACTTCAAGCAAATATTTGTTCTTCATTGTTATTATTCTTGTTATAAATTTGCCTAGCTTATCACTTTCACATCTTTTAGGTCTAGGCTATTCTTGATTACACATTGCACTCAAATTGTAATATTCCTTATTGAGTTGTAATCTTGATTTTTGGTTATCATTCAAACACAAGATATCCTTGTGAGTGTTCTTGTGGTAAGAACACACTGGATGATCTAGGTGATAGGTGCAAGAAGATTGTGGTGATCTTCTTATTGAGGTGTTGAAGAATTTGGTATTCTTCAAGGTTGAAGATTGTGGTAATCTTCACAAGGTCCCGTTGAAGGAAGATTATGGTAATCTTCAAAGGAGATTGTGGTAATCTCCAAAGGTGGTGTTGAAGAAGAGTGTGGTGCTCTTCAAGGTGTTGTAAGTTGAGTTTGTATTAATTTTGGTAATTAATAAAATTATTTTTCTTTTAGAAATCCATCCCGGATATCTTTGGGGTGGTAGTAGATTAGGCCCTAGGTGGGTTGAACTACTATAAATCAACGCGTGTTGTTTACATTCCGCACCTTTATTATTGTCTTTGAGCAGAGGGCGAAATCGAAAAGATGGAGATAATCTATTCACCCCCTCTATATTATCGTAGCCGCTTGGACTTACAATAACCCTTGAGGTTTGTTTATATTTACTTAATAAGTACTTCCTCTGAAGGGTGCAATTTTATAAGCTACAAAAATGTCAGGGAAGGGGAGTATTTGTTATTTTACAAGGTAACTAGATTTTTTTGTAATTAGGATAAAGTTTAGGAGTCGTTTTTGTGATTAACCCTATATTTTAATGTCTTCTATTCATATCAAAATAAATTAAGAGAAGGGTCCAGCTATTTTTCTTTTGCCTTTAATAAAAAGGTAGAGGGCTCAACTGCTGAAGAAAATCAGATCATATTACATAATGCATAAAGTATCAGATTTCGTATATAATTGCTGGAAATACTCTCAATTTTCAAGAATCGAGTGCTCAGTTTCATGCATCAAATTCTTCAAATTTTGCAGAGGTTTGTGCACCTGCCAAAGCATTTCTCCAATCTTACACTATCTGCTAAGAAAAAAGAAAAACAAATCTTAAAATCCCACAAAACCATGCCACAAAGCAAAAAAAAAAAAAAAAAAAAGTTATTTCAAGTGTGCTTTTCATCAGCTTAAAGAAAAAACCAAGAAAATGTTTTAGCATCACAAGACAATTGTAAATGAAATCCATGCAATAAAAATAGACATCCCTAGTATGTGCACTGGCGGAGGCATGGAGGGGTATATCTTGGGCCCTGTCAGGCCTCGTCTCTGGCACAATAGTATTAAGAAATTAGAAAGAAAAAAAAAAAAAAATCACCCCACTTTCGTGTGTTGGCTCTGTGTTTGACATAGAGAAAAGTACGGAATCAATGGAATGCATGATTCTAACGAGCATCCAATCGACAATAGTACCGATAATCGGGCAAATGACCCGAGAAACGCAGTATTAAGACACCGATAATAGCATGCCAACCTCTCGGCCTTGTCTTGCTACTCCTTAAAAAGCACTCATTATAACATCCTCCCGAACAAGTATATATCTGTGCATTCACACAATTTGCCGACACCACCAGCGCCACCACTATAGCCGCCACCGCACCGCCACTAATCCTCCTCTCCATAGCCACCTTTTTGCTCTATGCTTGAATTTAGGTACCTTTTATTAACAATATTTGTTTTGTTTTGAGAAGGATGCATTGCTCTGTGTACATAAGTCAAAAAAGACCAACTACTTTTGTGAACATTAATCAAAAACATTTATTATGCATTTGTCCAAATATATGAGATCATTTTCAGCAATCTTTGTTCAGTAAAAGCTCATGGTAAAAAGTGAAAATTTGACAGAGGCTTGCTTTAGTACCCTAGGTTTGAGGTAATTACAAAAAAAAGACAAAATTGTTTTTTCGTCCTCTAAGTAGACTTACTCGGAGTTTTAGTCCTTTTTTGTTCTTGACTTTGAGTTCAATCCTTTAAGTAGGAATTTTTTTTTTATTTTTGGTCCTGTGACCTCCTACAACAGGTAAACTTTACCTGTTGGCTGACATGGCATTTACTTTTTAGAAAAACTTAATTTTGAAGAAAAAAATATTACTTGGCAGCTTATGTGGACAAATTTGTAGGGGAAAGAAAAACCAAAGTCAACTTGGCATTTTCTTTGGACAAAACATGTTATTAGCGGATAAGATCATATTCCAAATCCTTTAAATACATCTCGTATTCCAAGATCTTAAATACACGCCAAGTGTAAATTAATGATGTCATCAATACACTTGGCGTGTAGGGGTGATATTTGGAACACGAGATGATACACAATTTGGAATAGAAAATCTCAGTGTGTTATTAGTAATATTGATAAAATTTAATATAGTAAGAAAATTTGGTAATTATATTTCAAACAACCAGATTCATATAAATACGTAGATGTTAAAATTTAGTTTTTTAAATTTCTTTTCTCATGATTTTTGTTTTTGTTTTTCCAATCTTCAATAATACATATTTTTACTAAGAGATGGTCTCTTGTAGGGCCGTCTTCTGGATCCTATACCCGCCCGCCCGCCAACCCGCTGGATCTAGCCGGATCCGATTAGTATTATAAAAAACGAAAATTACAAATGCTAAACCTAAGACATAACACGCCCCCAACAACCCCTTGCCCAATTCACACACACACACGCCCACACTGGACCCAATCCACCCGCACACACCCAACCCACACATGACCCACTGACCTAGTCGACGCGCCTCTCAAGCTCAAATCAAATATTGAACCAAACCGTCATCATCCTCCCCGCTCCAAGACTCGAGATCTTCATTAAAATTTCTCGCAATTTTAACAGCAATTTCTTTAACAAAGACATAAAAGTCCGTTCAAAAATTTCATATTCTTTGCAAGTTCGACCTTCTTCTAGCTCCAAAATCAAAAGTTCGACCTTCTATGAAATTTTCACCTTCTTGAAGCTCCAAATTCGATTCGATTTTATATACATACAAAAGTTCTACGAAAAAGCATTACTTATTGCTATATTCAACAACAAATATTGATTACAAAGACGACTTCGCAATGGAGAATGAAGATGGAAACGATTTACTCATTCGGGAAGGTAATGCACTAAGTTACATTACATGATCCATACTTTTTCTCAGAAAGGTGATACTAATCGATCAAATAATGATACTTTTGAATTTAAATACGATACTTTTGGAATGAAAAGTGATACTAGAACATTTGAAATTTGTAAAGCATAAAACAACTCTTGTTTGTAAAAAATAGTGGAACTCTACAAAGAATAAACATGTTACTTTTAAACACGAACATTAACAAAATTTATATTAACATATTCAAAAAAATTCACCCACATATTTTTTATAGTATTTATTAATATTATATTTTATTCATTTTTTCTTCTTATAGGTGAAAAATTAGATTCAAATAGTTGTTGTTTCTAGTGATGAAGAACAAATAGAAATCATTGAAGATGAAAATATAAATGCTTTGTGGATACTATTGAACATAGTACAACCAATGGAGAAAGGTATTAGATATTAATGCAAAAGTATTACATTTTAATAAAAAGTTGTTTGATAAATGTTTTTATCATGATTTTGATGATTTTGTTTTAAAGAGTTTTTACACCAAAACAATGTTTAAAAATGTTGTCCAAATACTCCCGATTGTTGTAAAATATTTTTACTAATTTTTGGAGTATTTCTTGAAGTTTATTTTCGATTAAAATTGGACAATACTTCCGTTTCGAGTTGGACCTGGTCGCCTGCTGGCAACCCGCACTGGAGATATATTTTGAAACAAAAACGCAACGAAAGTATATTTGAGGACGTCGACCGGTCGACTGGCGTCGACCAGTCGCCCGGGTCGACCGTGCACCGGAAGAAATTGCTCAAAGACAGAACTCCCGACTTCTATTTTTGAGGAGCTCGACCGGTTCAACACAGGTCGACCGGTCGGACCCCCATCGACCGCCGCCCTATGTAAATTTATGGTTTTTATTTCTAACGTCTATTTAAGGGCTCCGATCGCCTATCGTTTGACAAAGACAATTTTAATTGTGCAGCGTGACATAAATTCCTTAAATTGTGGAATTGATTTCTATGACTATATTCTTCAATTGTCTTGCAATTTTTTACAGATTTTAATCTCCTAGGAGGAGCCTATCAAGTTCAAGACATCTCCTATAAATAGATGAAGAATTGAAGCAACACAACAAGAGAGAATACTAAAACACAACAAGAAACATTCAAGCAAACATATTTATTCTTCTTTGTTATTATTCTTGTTGTAATTTACCTAGCTTATCACTTTCACATCTTGAGGTCTAGGCTTTATTTCTTGATTACACTTGCACTCAAAATTGTATTATTCATTATCGAGTTGTAATCTTGAATTTGAGGTCATCATTCAACACAAGATATCCTTGTGAGTGTTCTTGTGGTAAAAACACACTTGGATGATCTAGGTGATATGTGTAAGAAGATTGTGGTGATCTTCTTATTGAAGCGTGTGGTGCTCTTTGAGGTGTTGAAGAATTTGGTATTCTTCAAGTCGGAAGATTGTGGTAATCTTCACAAGGTGCCGTTGAAGATTGTGGTAATCTTCAAGTGGGATTGTGGTAATCTCCAAAGAGGTGTTGTATTAATTTTGGTAATTAATAAAATTTCTTTTTCTTTTTGAAATCCATCCTGGAGATACTTTGGGGTAGTAGAGGATTAGGACATAGGTGGGTTGAACCTCTATAAATCGACGCGTGTTATTTACATCTCACACCTTCATACTTGTCTTGGCTTATTTGATTCGAAAAAAGAGGGCATAATTGAAAAAATGGAGATAATCTATTCACCCCCTCTAGATTATCGTAGCCGCTTGGACTTACAAGTGGTATAAGAGCCAAACTCTTTGGCAAACTCGTTCCACATCGCGAGTAAAGAGGAACGTTCATCAACTACGAATGAACTCTACCTTACCAAAGACCTCCACCACCAAGCCACCACTATTTGATTCCAAAATTATACATTTTGGAAAGAAAGAATGGAATGCTATCTAAAAGGTTGCGGGTTCGATGAATGGAACACGGTCATTAATGGAAAATCCATTCCGATGAAAGACACACCTCAAACCTCTAAAGTCCTCAAGAAGCTCAATGATGAAGAGAAGAAAATTATCTCCTTAAATGGTAAAGCTCTTAATATTATTTATTGTTCACTTACCATTTTGGAATATGATCATATTGTAGGAATTAAATCGGCACATGAAGCATGGAGAAAATTAGAAGAAGTATATGCAAATGAAATGAGCCACTCAAAAGCATCTACTTCTCAATTGGATACAACAACATGGGATGAGCCTCTTACAAATTCCGATGATGAAAAAGTCGAAAAATGTCTTATGGGTATCGAAGAAGAAAACGAGGTATGTTCTAAACCTTCTACTTCTTATGATAATGAATTACACAATAATTAAGGTGATTTGCAAAGTGATTTTGATGAGCTTCAAAATGAATTCCAAAGCTTACTTGTTAAATACAAAAATTTGAAAAAGGAATTCAATGTCTTGAAAAATGATAAGGATAGCTTATTCACTTCATATGAATCACTATCTTGTGCTCACACCACCACTCTTGATAAGGTTAGAAACCTTGAAAGGGAAAATAGTACTCTTGTTGAGGATATTAATTGCATGAAAAGGATTTTTTAAAATACAACTTGAGTACCAATAAGGACTTGATCATAAGCCTAATGTTGTTAATCATATGAAAAAGGGTCAAGTCTCTAAGCATGTTGGTCATTATACTTCTAAGATTATTACTTGCTTCTATTGTGGTAAAAAGGGTCACACGGTTAATACTTGTCGGGCTAGAAATAGCTCTAATTATTATTGGAGACCTAAAAGTCTCAAAGCTAATCCCAAAGGACCCAAACACTTTAGGGTACCACAAAACAATGTCATACTAGGTACCCGACGAAATAATAATCAAAGAAAATTCATACCGTCAAGAAGACATTAAATGACCATCTCATTTGATCAAAGGAGAAGACATCACCACAAGGAATTTCCAAGAAGGAAATATTATCAACAATGGGAAGGTAACAATTCTTGGAAATGGAGCAATCGAGAAGTTATCATCAACAAGATGATTTTCAAATGAGAAGATATCATCAACAATGAGAAAGACACAACCCATGTAAATAGCGTAATTGGTAAACCGTATCTCCCTATTTAATTATGCATTATGCATGTTTTTATTTATGTATTAATTGTAAAATGAGTTTTCAAATATTTATTTTTAAAAATTAAGGTCTTCAATATATATTTGTGTTTTAAATATATTTTGAAAAGGAGACCTTGTATGATGCTTATAAAAACTCTTGTGCATTTACTTAGACTAAAGTGTTTTATTATCTCTTATGGATTTTTATGGCATGAGCATACTTGTAATATCTCTCTGCTTGAGCCTACATTTGTATCATTATGTGTTGTGCAAGAATGTTTGAGAATTGTGTAGGATATATATATTTCTTCATCTTCATCAAGAGATGCTTAAACTATCGAGTACGCTCACCATTGTTATTCATCTCATATACTCGATATATTTTTGCCATTTTCCTATGTGCTTGATTTTCAAGATATTTCAAAGTATCTCATATAAGTGCCATAAAAAGGATTTTTCGATTTTTGAAAGGCACTATTCGATAATGCTTGTTTTACCCAAGACTTGTAAAGGATTATATTTTATTTGATAAAACATTTGATTTTTATCCTCCACCTAAGTTATGCATTTTATTGCACATATTCATGTCTTTATTCTTGGATGCTTTGTCAAAGCTCTTTCTCAAATACTTCTTATAAATGAGGTCTCAACTATATGCTCTCGGATTTTCAAATTTCAAAAGAGACCTTATATAGCTTTCTATAAGCATATTTAAACTTACATGTTTTACTGAAACTCTTGATGATTTGTTTTAAAGCATAGTATGTGTTACTTATTATAGTGTCTCTATTATTCGACATTACTATGCTCTTGTGCAAGATATCTTGTTAAGATTTTGGAGGAATTTTTTCGGTATTTGGAACAAGCTTGATGACCAAGGCAATATTGTTCAAAACAAGGCAAGAAATTCTCTAAGTTGATGCAAGATGAGCATGATGGGGAGCTCAACTTCTTCCTTGGACTTCAAGTTAAACAATGCCAAGAAGGTGGTTATATTTCAATCAAAGTATACAAAAGAACTTTTGAAGAAGTTCAAGATTGAAGAAGGAAGAACCGTCTCTACCCTATGGAAACCATCATGATTGATTAAGTTTGAGAAGGGCATATTGGTTAACAAACATATTCGAGATATGTTTATCTACGTTTATTACTCCATAAGACTCGACATTTTTTATGACTTATGTCTATATGCTCGACTTCAAAACTATCCCAACGAATCTCATTAAAAGTCCGTTAAAAGAAATTTTCAAATATTTGAAAGGCACTTTTCTTATGGCTTGTTTATCCAAAGTTTTAAAACATTTACATTTTTCGGGATAACAAGTCCGGTGATAATAATTTTTCAAAATATGGTTCGTTATAATCGAACTAAACATATTGAGATTCGATAACTCGTTCTAAGGGATTATGTTTCTAAAACGAAAAATTTGAGATGTGTTTAATTCCGTCTCAAAGATAACTCGCGGACATTTGTTTTTAATCATTAACCGCGAGTCTTTTACCTCATTTCGAGCTTGATTATGACATAATGTATACTTTGAATGAGGTCTACGTTTGCATTTGCGTTTTTAAAACTAAGGGGCGAAAAATCGGATTTTTGGTTCAAACTTGGATTTTTCAAAACAGAATGAACCGATTAAATTTGTGGGTCGATTGGCCGAGGCCGACGATTGCCCCTCGACCGACGCCCTCTCAGCCGACCGACGCCCATAACTATTTTTTGGATAAAACCGTTTGTTCTCACACTTAGCCATTTTGGCTCATTTAGTTCATTTTTCATTCCCTTTGACATTTGCACACAAATTTCACTTCAAATTTATTTTATTGCATCCATTCTATATCTTGGACTTCATTATGATTGTTTATCATCATTTTTGCTCATCTTCACCGATTGAATGGTAAGAATTCTACTCCCTTATCTCAATTGGGTTGAACCTTTGAGAACTTGCTTAAATGTTCATTTCTTGATGCAATTCGTATATGTTTGTGATGAGCTTATTCATTATTGTTTATTCGTTGTTGTATAATTTAATTTGGTGATGAAAAACTTGGCTTGATTATTTTTACAAGGGCTACATACATCTTCTTTATCAATTAACACTCGCCAAGTGTTCGATAAAATGTTTCAAAGAAAAATTCATCACCTACATGATTCTCTCGTTTTAAAATGTCTTATATAATTATAGAGATCATGTTTTGCAAATCAAATGAGCTTTCATGAGCTTCTACAAGTCATATGATCGACTTTTCCCTCTTAGTTGGTTTATAAGCTTCAATGTCCAAATAGCTCGATAAATCGCTTAAATTGCGCTCTTTGAAATGGATATATGATGTTTTCATCGTGCTAACATTCTTTTTGATGATTCCAAAGGGAAGAAACAGGTTATAAGCTCTTTAGCTCATAGAAGCTAAAATAAGCTCAAGAAAGAAGCTATAAGCTATGGCTCCTTAAAGCCAAAAGTCAAAGCATACTTAGTCCATTTGTTGTATTATGGACTTATTTTCATGACTAATGATGTTTTGTTGATAGGGGATCTTATAAGCTCTTGATACTTAAAGCTCTATATGTAATAGCCGAGCTTTTAGCTTTTGGTTGATTGCTTCCATACTACTCTTGTTGTGCATGTTGATAGGGGAGCTTTTGCAATATGTGTTTGAATATCTCTACTCTCATCCTTGTGTTTATATTGCGCGGAATGTTGTCGCTCACAATGGATAGTTTATTTTTTACCGGAAAAACATTTTTGATTTCAAATTCGACCTCTTAATATTTCTTAAAATTGTTTTGATTTGTAATCATCAAAAATGGGGAGATTGTTTAATAAATGTTTTTATCATGATTTTAACGGTTTTGTTTTAAAGAGTTTTTACACCAAAACAATGTTTAAAAATGTTGTCCAAATACTCCCGATTGTTTTAAAATATTTTTACTAATTTTTCTGAGTATTTCTTGAAGTTTATTTTTGATTAAAATTGGACAACACTTCCGTTCCGAGTTGGACCGGACCTACGCCTATAGGGAAACCCGTACCTAGAGATATGTTTTGAAACAAAAAACACAACGGAAGTATATTTGAGGACGTCGACCGGTCGCCCGGGTCGACCGGTCACCCCCGGTCGACCGGCACTGGGAGAAATTGCTCGAAGCATGAACTCCCGACTTCTATTTTTGAGGAGCTCGATTGGTTCAACACAGGTCGATCGGTCGGACCCCGTCGGCCGGTCACCCGTGTAAATTTGTGGTTTTTATTTCCAACGTTTATTTCTGCGCGACCGGTCGCCCTATTGTTTGACAGCAAAATTCTAACCGTTGTGCGTGAAAGTGACAAAATTCTTTAAATTGTGGAATTGATTTCTAACAGCTATATTCTTCAATTGTCTTGCAATTTTTTAAAGATTTCAATCTCCTAGGAGGAGCCTATCAAGTTCAAGACATCTCTTATAAATAAATGAAGAATTGAAGCAACACAACAAGAGAGAATACTACAACACAACAAGAAACATTCAAGCAAACATATTTGTTCTTCTTTGTTATTATTCTTATTGTAATTTGCCTAGCTTATCACTTTCACATCTTGAGGTCTACGCTTTATTTCTTGATTACACTTGCACTCAAAATTGTATTATTCATTATCGACTTGTAATCTTGAATTTGAGGTCATCATTCAACACAAGATATCCTTGTGAAAGTTTTTGTGGTAAGAACACACTTGGATGATATAGGTGATAGGTGCAAGAAGATTGTGGTGATCTTCTTATTGAAGCGTGTGGTGCTCTTTGAGGTGTTGAAGAATTTGGTATTCTTCAAGTCGGAAGATTGTGGTAATCTTCACAAGGTGCCGTTGAAGATTGTGGTAATCTTCAAGTGAGATTGTGGTAATCTCCAAAGAAGTGTTGTAAGGAGTTGTTGTATTAATTTTGGTAATTAATAAAATTTCTTTTTCTTTTTGAAATCCATCCCGGATATACTTGAGGTGGTAGAGGATTAGGCCCTAGGTGGGTTGAACCTCTATAAATCGACGCGTGTTATTTACATCCCGCACCTTCATACTTGTCTTGGCTTGTTTGATTCGAAAAAGAGGACATAATCGAGAAAATGGAGATAATCTATTCACCCCCTCTAGATTATCGTAGCCGCTTGGACTTAAAAAAGTATCCTCTCTGTTTTAACATGTATCGTATTTCATTGAAATATTCCCGAGAATACATGAACGACATTGTGGATATATCTAGTTCTCTAGTTGGGATTAAAGGAAGACAATTGATGATATGCATAAATTGTATTGCGATCGTGAGTCGTGAATCGGGATTTAGTGTTCGCAAAGCAACAACTAGAACACAATCTAATGGAGTTGTCTTTGAGAAATACTTTGTCCGCTCTTGTGAGGGGTTTAAGAGATTAGGAAATTTGAGAATAAACTCCAACAATGAAAAAAATTCCTGTTACCCGCACAGGATGTAATGCTACAATGAGAGTGAAACAAAATGAAGAAAGTCTTTATGAGGTTTTGAATCATATTATAGAACACAATCATCCACTTACTAGGAAAGAGTGGAGCCACCTTCATCGCTTCCGAAAGAAAAATTACAAGTGAAAAGGGCAAAGTCATAGAAGATATGGTTTATTCCTAATGAGACCAACAAAGTCTTATCGGTACATGGCACATGAAGCGGTGGGGATGAAAGTGTTGGACACACTATCAAAGATCATCCGAATTTTGTAAATCGTTTGAAATTGAAAGAAATAGAAGGTGTGGATGCATAAACATTAGTAGAAATGTTGTATGAACGACAATCCGAGGATGAGGACTTTTATTTTAGAGTTAAATTAGATGATATGGCCAAATTAAGCAACATTTTTTGGAGAGACTCAATGATGAGAGAAGATTACGAGATATTTGGAGATGTAGTAGTATTTGACACCACATATCGCACAAATAGATACAATTTGATTTGTGCTCCATTTGTTGGCATCAACAATCATTGGAAAAATGTGATGTTTGGTTGTGCATTTTTATCAAATGAAAAATCAATCATTTGAGTGGCTTTTTGAGGTTTTCAAGAAATCCATGGGAGGGAAGTGTCCTATCACTATATTCACTCGATCAAGACCAAACAATTTCTAATGCAATAGAAAAAGTATGATACTTTAACTCAATATACATATACTTTAAAGCATAAAATCATTACTTCTATTTTGTCATGATTTTTATGCTCTTTTAACATCCGTCTTTCTCGCTCTGTGCTGTTTAAACAATTATGATACTTTACTTTCTAAAACAGATAGTTTTAAGCAAAAAAGTGTTACTTTAACTATGTCAAGATTTTCATGTAGGTTTTCCCGGGACAAAGCATAGACTATGCCAATGACATCTTTACCAAAATGTTGTGAGCGGAGTTTGGACAGGTTGAAGAGCAACAATTCATTTAAGAATGCATTTAGGAAATGCTTATCGAGATGTAACAACGAATCGAGTTTGAAACTTGTTGGAGAAACTTGATTCCTACATATGGATTGGAGAAACAAACATGGTTCAAACGATTGTATGAACTAAAGGACAAATGTTGCACAACTTTAAGTAAGGAATTCTTTTCTGCCGGAATACTTTCCTCACAAAGGAATGAAAGTACTAATAATGCCATGGGATTCAATGCAAAGAAGACCACAAGCTTGAATGATTTTTTGGTATTTTCAAAGAACTAGTGAAGAATTGAAGAATGAAGGAACAAAATGATGAATTCAAGTAATCAAGATCAATCCCAACAAGTACCATACCATTGATCGGGATGTTAAAGCACACTTCCGAGGTATACAAGTTGACATTGTTCAAAGATTTTGAGGCGAGTTTATATCGTCAATTCTTACTACTTGTATTTAGTTCATGAGGATGAGGTGTTCAATATTTATGACATTTCTTCTCATCTTTGAAGGCGGAGATATAAATCGTGTCATGTTTGATCCTTTGCGAATCATGATGACTTGCACCGCAAGAAATTTGAAGAATGCGGTATATTATGTTACCATTCATTGCGCGCGTGTCCTTCATCTTCATTCTATTGTGAAGATACCGAAAATATATATTATGAAAATATGGACAAGAATGACAAAATCTAAGGTGTAGGATAACTTAAATAACAAAAATGAAAAGCCTGAGAAGCTGGTATTTGCATTCCATGGCGTCATGAAATGGCACGAAGATATTACGAGCTTGTCTTGAAATGCCAAGCAAATGAAGAAGCAAGAAGGATCATTGAAGAAGGGTATAATAGAGATTTTCTCGCTATTACTGCGTTGAAGAATACACAGAATTTTACTGACCAAGATGAATCATCTGTGTTTCAAGTACATCTAATAAGTTGCAAGATCATACTCGATGCATTACAAAAGAAAGAAGAAAAAGGATAAATGGTAGTTTGGAAAAGAGCAAGAATAAAACTACGATGTGACCGATTGTTCTCAAGCCAAGGAGTTTGGTTCCAAGAATCCAAATGATCGATTATTTTAGACAATTTTTTAAAGATTACTGATTGTAATTTTGATACTTTTGAAGTAATCAATGATACTTTTCATTCTAATTATGATACTTTCAAGATCAAATGTTATGGTTTCATATTTTATATATTGCATTAAAGAAATATGCCATTTTTACATAAATAATGATACTTTCTCGATTCAAATGGCAAATAACCTAATGCAATTAATTATAGAGAGTTTTTTTGCTCTCCAAATTTGGAGAGTGAAAATAAATTCTCTAAATTTAAATGCTAAAATAAAGAGTTTGTTGGATATGATTTTTAGTGGTTGACTCTTCAAAATAGAGAGCTTTTCTCATTTGAAGAGACTATTGGAGGGGATGCTCTTACAACTCTATTATAATTGTATGTTATGATATATAAACTTCATTTGTAGTTATATTTTTAGTTGTTTGTACTTAGATAATAGCTTTTGATGAGCCTAAATTTGAATATTTTGGTTGTACCCTATTAGATGCTATTCTATTTTATTGGGTATTTAAATTGGGCGTGACATTCCCTTGAGGTTTGTATTACTTAACAAGTACCCCTCTTGAGGATGCAATTTTGTAAGCAAACACTGTCGGAAAAGTATTTGTTTAAAAGATAGTGGGTATTTTTAATTAGTGTTGGTAATTATTTTTAATAAGTTTGGGTGATAACCCAACTTTGACCAATTTTTAGTGACTAATTATTTAATTATAAAGGAATTAAAAATTAAATTATAATCTACATTTCGATTAGATGTGGTAGTATATTTAACTTTTCAAAACCAATTTGTGGTTAGTGAGAAATAAAATACACAAAGTAGTCACTTGAAAGTGGGATAGTGGATCTTTGAGAAGATGAAAAGTCACCCATCCCACGTAGGGATTTGATATTGATTAAATTCAATATATCAATAAGTGTATATGGAAGAGTGTACAAGATGATAGAACTATACACATGAGATATGTGATGGGTTGGGCCACACACGCCAAGCTGCCGCAAGCATCCGCCCGATGTCGTGCCCATGTCCCTACTGAAAATAAAATATTGTAAACAGATAGGCGAAAAAGGTTGAAACTGTTATTAGTTAGTGATCCTGCCACTACTTGGAAGTTACAACCCACTACCCATCTTGGTCATTGATGTTTGACCATTACCACTACCAAGGAGTTACTGCCTTTTTCTGCAGAATTTGTAGTTGTTGTAGTTGTTCGGATACAAGCAATTTCTCTCATTTTCTTCTTTTGTTATATTGCATGAGTGTACTCGGGTTTTACATCCGATTCGCGGAGCCTTGTCGACTATATGGGGCGTGTTTATCTTGCGGATAGAGTCTAATTCGCCTCAACAAACATCAATTTTGCATCTGTTTTTATACCTTTGTAATAGATAGTCTGTTTTGTACTCCATTATTTACAGAATAGATTTTCACTTCAACAATTAGAATAAATATCAAGGGTCGTTTTGTAATAACCCTATAATTTAATGTGTTTCATTCATCTCAAAAGAAGTAAAGAGAAGGGTCCAACTGTTTTTTTTTTTCTTTTGCTCCTCTTCCAAGTCAAGGTACATAGAGAAATAGCTTTAATAAAAAAGGTACAGGGGTGAATCAGGTTATCAACTGCTGAAGAAAATCGGATCATATTACATAACGCATAAAGTATCAGATTTGGTACATAATTGCTAGAAATTCTCTGGATTTTGCAGAATCTGGTGCTCAATTTTAATGCATCAAATTCTTTAAAATTTGCAGAGGTTTGTGCACCTGCCATAGCATTTCTCCAATCTTGCACCATCTGCTAACGGGAAAAAAAGAACTTGTTGAATCCCACAAAAACCATGTCACAAAGCAAAGAAAAACAGTTATTTTATGTGTGTTTTAGCATCAACATAAAAATAATCAACCAAGAAAGTGTTTTAGCATCAGAAGACAATAGATTGTAAAAGAAACCCATGCGATAAAAATAGACACAACATGTCATGAAGGTTGACAGCCAAAAGCCATAAAATATCTTCTTAATTCTTCCTTATTTCCATCCCTAGTGTGTGCACTAGGAGGCAGGGAGGGTCATACTGGCCCTCGGCCCAATTCAGTCTCTAGCCCGGCAGTGTTAAGAATTATTTTAAGAAAAAAACTACCCTACTGTCTTGTGGTGGTTCTGCAATTGTGTGTGCATGACTCATGAATAGAGTTGTCAAAACCAGTCCGACTCGATGAGTGGTGAAAGGGCCGGGCCGGGTGTGATTTTAGTGGACTGAAACACCAGCCCGAATAGCGACCGGTCATTATTTAGCCCGACAACCCAGATTTCCCCTTTGGTCGGGGGCCCATCACCGGCCGCCCATTTAACAGCTCCATGTAAGAGAGAGAGAGAGAGAGAGAGAGAGAGAGAGAGAGAGAGAGAGAGAGAGAGAGAGAGAGAGAGAGAGAGAGAGAGGTACCAGAACTGAATGGAATGCATAGTTCTAACGAGCATCCAATCTGACAATAGTACCGATAATCGGCAGCCGATCGAGGAACGCAGGTATTAAGACACTGATAATAACATGCCAACCTCTCAGGCCTTGTCTTTTTACTCCTTAAGAAGCACTCATTATAGCATCCTCCCCAGCAAGAATATATCTGTGCATTCACACAATTTGCCGACACCACCAGCGCCACCACTATAGCCGCCACCGCACCGCCATTAATCCTCCTCTCCATGGCCACCTCTCTTTTTGCTAATAATATTTGTATTGTTTGAGAAAGATGCATTGCTCTGTGTACATGAGTAAAAAGAGACCAACTAATTAATGAGAATCATTTATTATGCATTTGTCCAAAAATATGAGATCATTTTCAGCAATCTTAGTGCAAAAGGCTCTGCTTTCATACACAACATGAAGAAACTTGAACAGGAAATTGTTGATAAAGAGATAAAGATGTAAGTTGAAAAGGTGAAACATTTATTACTTCTCATCTATACACATTATGTAGAAGATATTTGCATTTAACATAGGATTACATGGCTTTAGCAGTATTCTCTGGCGTGATACAGAGGAACTTATTTGAAATAGGGTTAATTACTGAAATTACCCCTGACATTTAGCTTAATTACAAAAATACCCAATTATCTTTCGAAATTACAAAAAAACTGATTTAGTCAGGTTCTTTTTTGAGTTTAAGGGATAATTTACCCCTCAGGTTTGGGTTAATTACAAAAAAACCCAGAGATGTTAGAAAATTTTAAAAAAAAACCCTTGAGGTTTGATTGTGTTAAATATAAGGGGTTAATTGTAATATTTTTACAAATGTAAGGGGGTGTCTGAAATATTTTTGCTTATGAAGGGGGTAAAATATGATACATAATCAATCCTCAAGGGCTTTCATCTAATTTTAAAAAACTTCTGTTCTCTTTTTGTAATTAACTCAAAGCTCAAGGGTATTTTTGTAATTATCCCTTTTTCAATTAATCAATAAAAGAACAGATAGCCAAATTAGTTTACATTCTCTAGCAGACGATAAAATCCATAAGAATAATATAATGATTATGAGCGTAACAAAGATATCATCATCCCTACAAAGCCTCATATATGTCACCTATTACATAAAACATATATACATCCCTTTGCACCTTAAGTTCCATTAATGTACACCATTTTTTCCACAATGTTAAGCTTTTCCCACCTGTGCTCCTCCATCATTTCTGTAATAATTTTTCGATGTTTTTTACCAACTTACACTAAAGGGTGAAAAGCTATATATAGATACAATGCCCCTTTAATTAGCCACTATCCAAATGGATTTCCTAGTCGTGATAACGAAGAATTAGGCGAAGAGTCAGTTCCACTTGTTTGTTGAATTGGGTTGAGTGATGCAAATGCATCGTCACTTTTGCCCAAGTTACCAGTTCCTTGTGGCCTGCAACCGAAATAGGAGATCATCAAGAAATGAAACAAAAATAACCATGCTTAATCTTGTATAGATGAAAAAATGAAATAAGAAATGACAACTTTGAAGTTTTGTATCAAATCAATAAATAGATTGAAAAGCATCAGTTCCCACAATCTGAAAAGTCTAAGGCAAGTGAAGCATTATGCATATGGACACTTTTATAGAAAGATTCACTTTAATTAGTAATTAAAAAAGGGATATTTATAAAAATACCCTGAGGTTTAGCCTAATTACCAAAAAAAACCCAATTATCTTTCAAAATTACAAATACCCCCTTCACATTTGTTTCTATCTTACAAATCACCAGTCAAGAGGGATGTATTCGTTAGGTATTTACAAACATCACGGGGGTGTCTATAACGGCGTACTTGTAGTTTTGAAGGATAACTCGAGTTTTTAAATTAAGCTAAACCTCAGGGGTGTTTTTGTAATTATCCCTTGAGAAAAAGGGGAAAAAAACTCATGCTCTGGAAAAACTCAAACCACTTTACACAGTTGGTGAATTAGTTGAAATGATGCAAAAATTTATAACAAGAAGCTTCTAAAGAAATCAAATACAGAATGTTACCTGGTAAGTGGCATGTTATTAGGTAGCTGCCCCATGTAAGCTCCAGGAACTATACAATCATACGAAACGTTGGTGTTAACACAAAAATTATGACTATTTCATTTACGCAGAATTTTTAAAATAAAATAAAATACCGAGAGGCATGTTCATCCCATATGGGGACATATGAGACGCCAATGGTGTTGCATAAGGTGACGGCTGAGACACTAACGCTGTTGTAGGTGGCATGTTTGGCAGAGCTCCTTGCAGTGGTGACATGGAAGGAAACTAAATGAAAAACAATGAGAAGAAAAAAAAGAATACAAGTTAAGAAAATTATGTGGTTTAAGAAAATAATGCTCATTACCAGAAATAAAATGGCGAATATAGTAACTTCAGAAAAAAAAAACATGGGCTAATTTAAATTTCATTCACTGGTTAGAAATGAAAATAGAAGGTGAGTGATAGCCATTCCTTTGTGGATATCATGTGTAAATTCCTAATCATCTGTAGAACCATACATTAATGGCATGTTACTATAGTAGAGTATAGGGAAGGCGCAAGAGAAAAAAAGTCGAGTTGTACAATACTCGATTACCATTTCCTAGTCTTAAAACTGATCAACTCTTGAAATGATTTCAAAAGAACGTGCATCATAATTTTGATGAGACACAGAACTAATGCCATAGTTTTTTAAATCATCGGATAAGTTACAAATAAAACAAAGATTATCTATGCTTACTATTGCTGATTGAACTTGAAATCTGTCATCACCAATATCGAATGGGTTGTTCGGTCTTTGATGATTAGGAAAAGCGGCTACAGACTGTAGAAAAGAGATCCATGTTTAGACTGATGAAATCCACTAACACTTCAGTTTCTGGATTTATCCAAAAATGAGTTTCTTTCTTTCTTTATTTATTTATTATTGTTTTTTAAAGTCATGTACCATTGCAGGAGGACGGAATTGCATGCCATATCCTAATCCTTGAGGTCGATGCATCTGCCAACCGGCAACTGCTGGAGTGAATGAGGTGAAATTTGATGCGAAAAGATCCTGCATAACAAAATTCACAAACTTGAAAAAGCTCTTGGATATAGAGAGTGTTTGCAAAAACTTCTGCTTTCAGAAAAAGTGATGTATTGTCGCAGAAGTAAAAGTAGTTGTGAATCAGAAGTTGGTAGTGTTTACCAAATAGAATCAGAAGTGGAGAATTATAAGTTGAGAGTGTTTGATAAAAAAAGTTGTATAAGTGCTTATTTGTTTGTAAAAGTCAGACCAAAAGCAAAATCAAAATCTAAAGCATCCATGTCCGTGCTTTTAGATTTTGATTAAACAAACAAGAAGTTGATATTTGCAAACACTAAAAAGTCATTATTTTTAAGCCAAAAACAGAGAAACGCTTTATTTTATATATTGTAATTTGTAAACACTCCCAAAATCTATATAATACAAGTCAGCCACTACCTGTGGAATTTCCTTCCTTGCAGTAGGTTTTGAACCATGTCCTGAATCGGGACCTTGTGATGATTGCTCAAGTGGAACATTTTGAACCGGTTTTAAATCATTTGATGCAGGTGAATTATTCGACTGCTGCAGTTAAACACAAGGAAACCGGCTACTTCTTTTAATTCCAAAACAGTAAACAAGTCGAAAATCTTATCACTAATAAACAAGTCGAAAATCTTATCACTAGTAATTTTTTTGAAGAAGTTCATATCCTTTCTTTTGTTTCTGGGACATTGGTTCAATGTACCATCTGTTTGAATTTAATTCTAATTCATTTACAAGAGGAAATCTGAAAAATCTCAAACAAGAATTTTTCTATAAATTTTTGGAATAATTAGAAGAAAAAAACCCCTGAAATTTGGACTAATTACAAAAGAACCCAGAGGTTCTTGAAAATTACCAAAAAAAATCCTTGAGATTTGATTTTGTCTTAAATTTAAGGGGTAACGGTAATACTTCTATAAATATAAGGAGATATTTTAAATGGTTTTCGCTTATGAAGAGGACAACGTAACACAAAATCAAACTCAAGGATTTTTTGTAATTTTCAGAAACCCCTAGGTTTTTTTGTAAGTAGCCCAAACCTCAGAGGGGTTTTTGTAATTATCCCTAAACTTAAATATGTCACACTATTCTTCTCACCTGATTGTACAAAGCATTAGAGCTAGTATTTCCGGGAGGAGCGACCAATGTCTGGTTTTGCTGCTTGGAAGGCATCTGATGAACCGGAGTCACTTTCACCGTAGGATCTTTGCGATTATCATCCAACGGTTGGTCATTCTGCACAGCTGCAACAGAAAGCGCTCCAACGTTACTAGAAACTTCAGCTGCTTTTGTTGTCCCAACATCAGTGGCCGTAGAACTGTTCATTTGAGCTGCAGTTGACATTTGAGACGTACCGGCTGAAGGCGAACTCACAGGAGTCGACCAATCAAATAACAAAGATTCCAATGAATTCGTATTTGGAGCATTAGAGGTCGCTTGAGTAGTAGTCGAAGATGCAATGGAGATGCTTTCGTTATCGTTTTTCGTAGGCGTTATTGCCTGAGGTTCTTCTGCATTGTTATTAGTAGGCTCAGGTTTGGCATCAAAATCAATCAAGCTACTCGGATTTACTGTATTATTTTGCTTTTGATTCGCACTGGTGGGCCCAGGGATAGTAACACTGGCTGCATTCTGCCATGATAAACATGGAAAGAACTTGCTTTTTGGATTGATGGATTTGAAACTAAGGATTTCAAATTCATAATAACAAATCAATTGTACTTGTCTGGATATAATGGATTTCAAATATATAATCTCCTATTTTGAATTATTTTTTAAGTCATTGTAGTGAATTTCAAATCCATCGTAGATGCAGTCATTTGAAATCATCTCCTCAAATCCAAATTCTTCAATCGAAATGCAACCTTAAGGTCTTCTAACTCCAAATTTACAAAAAAAATAGCAGAAAAGTACAACTTTAAAGGGAGTGTTTAATTGTCAGCTTTTGGCCGAAAAAAATAGAGTAGCTTTTAGTGTTTTCAAATGTCAACTTGTGCTTCTGATTTTGCATGATTTAATCAGAATCTAAATACAGGGTGAGAGATGCTTTAGATTTCCGATTCTGCTTCTGATCATTTTTACAACTTATTTACCAATCACTCCCTATTTAATTATTCAATTTTTAGCTTCTTTTTCAAATACTATTAACTTCTTAATCTCAACTACTTTCCACTTCTACTACAATATATCACGCCCTCTAAAAGCGAAGCTTTTGCAAACACTCCTTAAATATGTTAAGACTAACTAACAAATGGAAAAACAATCGAAATCGTAAAATGAACTCACGACTTGTAGCAGAGCCCTCACCTCCTTCTCATTATTAATTTTCTGGAGAGGTCCGCCAATTTTTAAGGCCGAATTTTCTCCCGAAAACCTCTTTGACAGAGCGAATCGGAGGGATACTCGTCGGTGCACTCCTCCGAGAACCTCGGTGATCGGCTCCCACTCTGGTTCTTTATTCGAGTACCTATCATAGTGCTTCACACTTCCATCGTCTCGAAACCTATCATCAACAATCTCAAAACGAAAGCAGACGATTTCTATTGCTTTGCCGCTAGATTTAGAAAATTCTTGGTTGTAGCGAGGACTTCTTTCCTCCAAGATATCTCTAAAAGTTATTCCACCGTTCCTTTTGAACGGACTAGATTTCTCGAATGAAGTACGTTCGGAGAAATCATCCTCTTCTTTGTTACTAGTTCGTTCGGAAGATGGCCTCTCCAAGAAATCATCCTCACAAGGTACCCCAATTTGATTTTTCATAAGAACGCATTCGCTCGAAAGAGTTACTCCTCGAATCCTATAATGTCCATTAGATAAGATGAAATCTCGTCGACTAGGTTTGATCATAAAAATGCTTTTATGTATTCATGAGCAAGAGGCTTACCAACTTAATCATCGATAGCTTTTTATTCTCACCGCATACTTCCGATCTATATAGACATGTTTGACAAATTCTCGAAGCTTATGAAGATTATCGTGACACGTAAATATAATTCAATTAAAACATGAGGTATTGGGAGTGTTTGCATAACCTTCTAATTTAAAAAAAGAAAAAAAGTGATTTATCGTAGCAGAAGTAAAGTTGTTGAAATCAGAAGTTGGTAGAGTTTGCTAATAGAATCAAAAGTTAAGAACTTGAAGTTGAGAGTGTTCGGTGAAAAAATTGTAAAAGTGTTTATTTGTTTGTAAAAGTCAAACCAGGATAGCGAGAATCAAATCTAAAGCATAAGTTCCCCAGCTTCTAAATTATGATTAAATTAAGTAAAATCAAAAGCGAGAGTTGGCATTTGCAAATTCTAAAAATTTTCAGCCAACAACTGAAAAACAATTTTTTTTTAGCGGATGCAAACACTCCCGTAGTGGGGTTAAGGCTTAGTTTGTTGTTGCAAACACTCCCATTATAAGAAGGTGCTTGAAGACCATTTATTACCTGCCATCAGGATAAAAATTACGTTGTGGATCCCAAGCTTTAAAATAAATTTCCCTTGCTCTCTGTAAAATCATATATAGGTTTCACAAGTAAAATTGGGAAATTTGGTTAACAAAACTTAAAAACAAACAAAATGACATAACTTGTTGGTTGTAGATTCTGACCTCATTTCCCCCAGCTTGAAGAGCGGTAATTTCTTCTTCACTGAATTTTGCCATTGACACTGACTTCACTCGATGAGTAAATTCCCGACTGTAATTTTCGGAATAACAAACCAGTAAATATCCATTACTCATATTCACATTCCAATTCAATGGGACGCATAATTGGCTCTGTTTATTCTATTATTACTCAACGGATATCTACATGCTATATATGTTGTGCTTATTAGAAACGTAAATATAACTTACTGTACTCCGCTACAGTTTGTGCAGACGAATGTCCAGAAAGTCGTGCAGACATACTGAGGCCCCTGGTTTTCACAAATTACACAGGTTACTTTTATTAATAAAAAATAAATGGAACTCTATACGACAGTAAGTGTTTCTACGTATAGTCTAACAACTATATACCTCCCTGCAGTAATTGTAAAAACGCAAAAGACAGGTTATAGCAATTTATCCTTAACTCTTTGCAGCCTCCGGCCAGCCGAGTTGGAATATTCCAAGAATATTCTGAACCAATTGTTAATTAAAAAAAAAAAAAAAAAAGGAATGTAATCTTGAATCATACCAAACTGTTGCAGTTGATGCATCTTCTATTCTCCGTTTGCTTGAGAAGACCACGAATGATCATTTCGATTCTATCTTCTTCCTTCACGCGCCGAGGCATTTTTTTTTTTGTTTAATTCCAATTCACCCTCTAAACAAGCTATAAAAGGGTTACAAAAAAAAAGATGAGAAAAATGAGAAGCATTCACGTTTCAATGCCCTAAAACTCAAAAACTCAAGTTACATACATCATTGTCTTGTTCAGAATGTGAACTCTATTTTCTCAATTTTTTCTACCACGAAATGAAAGATTATTGAAAAACGTACCTGTAAATTAATTCAAATTTGCAAGATTAATCGAAATATTTTTTCCTTCAAAATTAATGTGGGTTAGGTTAATTGGAAGAAGTTGATTTGCATAATGGGTTTGGATTGTGGAGAGAGGAAAAAGAAATATGAAAAGTTTGCAGGCTTTTATGCAGAGGCAGAGTGGCGGGGAGGGAATATTGGCGGTTTTGACGGTTGGTCTGTTCTTTTGCTATTTTTCATTTATATAAATATAAATAATGAAATTGCTCACTAAGACTAATGTAAATTAAGGAAGAAATAACCATAATTCTATGTTTGAACTTTGAAGTATAGATTTTTTAATTTTGATTTAAGATTTTTTAAATTTGATTGAAGAAAAATTGAGAAAAATCAAAATGTTTAAAAAGGTATATTCTGACTTTATCCTCTTATATTCTCATTGAGTGTCATTTTTTTTCAAAATGATAGGTTATATATAAAACTCAAAGAAAAATATGCAATGAGACTAAGAATGTGTTTGGCTAATCTTATTTAACATCTTATAAGCTCCTACATCCGATAAGATATGTTAGGAACTTATAAGATGTTAGATCTTATTTTAAAAATAAAGTTCGTCAGTGTTTGGATAAAATAAGATAGTTGAGTTTATAAGTTTTTTTATATCTTATAAAAATTATTAAGTATATTTTTGTCTTTTGAATGTTTAAAATAAAGAGCTTATAAGCTCTTTTAAAAAAGTTGAGGTGGAGGTGCTTTTTTTAGGAGCTTATAAGTTCTCTCGATGACTTTTAGAGCTTATAAGCTTTTTGAAAAAAATTATGAAACACATTTTAAAAGCTTATAAGCTCTTAAACATCTTATAAGATGTTTTTAAGAGCTTATAAGCTCACCAAACACCCTCTAAAACCAAATCCATCATATTACAAAAACCATCCAAATGGAAAGACAATTTTCCGAATCAAGATGTAGCACCTTCTAGCTAATTTAATTTTAATTTTTTTGAATAATTTCGATAATATATAAAAAATGAAAAGAGAGCCCGATCACACGTGATCAGAACCAAAAGTAAGCCTCGAAAACAATGTCATATACGAATATGAAATGGTCACAAGCCACCAAATGGTGAATGGTTGGGGCCTCGTTAAAACCTTCCAATGTAAAACCCACCTCGTGAAAAAACCCCTTAGAAGGAAAAAGAGTACCCCAAAATAGGCATCCAAAATGGGAAAAGAAACCTGCGGGGGCGCACTAACTAACAAACCTATAGGTGGATTGGCCAACATAGTCATCGGTGAGGTAATGAACAAGCTCCTCCTGGGGACGCCCACCATGTACCGCACTCCGTATTCTTGCTCAACATGTCTCGCCACCCTGTTGCCTTCCCGAAAAATATATGAGACCACAAAATCCATATTAGCGAGAAGATGCAGAGTGTAGCGCCAATTTCTAAGGTGGCGCCACGGAACCTCCGCCAATCTCTTCTCTCCAAAGCAAGTTCACCACATACATCGAATCCGACCCCACTAGAGATGTGTCCACCCCTTGCCAAAAGCATCTTTGTGACGCCCACATTGCGACCAATTGACTTCAAAAGCATATCCCGAACCACAATGATGTACGAAATACCCTCGAAAGAAACCTCTACAATTCCGAAAAACCCCTGAAGTAGTAAGAGTACCAGGCACCCCCGATGAACTGTCATCCGTATTTACCTTGATCCAACCCGAGAGGGGTTTTTGCTAGTTAACCTCCACAATCTTCGGTGCTTGTCTAGCCCGCCCAGGGACTCGCAGCCTTCGCAGGATGAGAAGGTCCTGTTGGTCGTTATGCATGCATCCCCGATCCAGTGATGACGATTCTACAATGAGTACCCGGTGGATGATCGCCACGTCAACTCGGCCCGATTTTATTGTGAAAGATTAGTTCATTCCGGATATGCCAAATGAGCCATATGCAGGACAGGATAGCCACACGCCAGAGGAAAGTAACCTGCTCACTGAAATAAAAGTTCATTAGCTGCACCAGGAATTCATTAAAGCTAAAAGCCTCAAATGGGTGAACGTTGAACGACTCAAAAATCTATTGCCAGAGAGCCCCTACAAACACACAAGAGACAAATAAATGGTCAACCGATTCTGCAGAGTTACGACAAAGAGCGCAAACCGAGGGGCCAGTAAAACTTCCCCTGGCCCGTAATAAATCCAAGACAGCCAGTCAATTGTGGATAGCTCGCCACGCTACTACCGATCGCCATTCCGGGATGTGTTGCGACCAAATCCAAGAACTCCACTTGACCACCGGATAATAGGGACGCACATGATCATAAGTGGCCTTCGAGGTAACCAAACTGTCTTCTGAATTCAACCATACACGTGTGTCCCTTGAATTAGGAGCAATAGGGACGCGTCTGATAGCTCCGAACCAGGATCCAAATAAGCCTCTACAAATGAGAAGGTGAAGTGCGGTCCCGTCATAAAAGTAGTCCGAAATGCGATCTTTGGAATAAATATTTATACTCCTCACGGTATACCAATTGCATGCGCAATAGAGTATCCCAGCCAGTTATCAATCCAAAATAATACCTCGGAATTGGCCCCTGGGATCCAACGAGAGTCATCCAAGCAAACCGAAATGCAAGGTTTAATCCCGTCCCAAATAGAAGAAGGAATAAACGACCTCCGGATCGCCCCATCTGCCGTCAAAAAGCGACGCCTAAGGGTACGGAAGATCACCGAGTCTGAATTCATGACATTCCATCCCAATTTCATCAAGAAGGCCGTATTAGCCGCCACAATCGATCGATCGCCCAACCCCCCTTCAGTCCGAGGCGTGCAACACCGATTCCAACTAACCGTCACCGACACCTTTGAGTTAACATTCCCGGTCCAAATAAAGTTACGCATGGCCCTTTCCATTTGCTTGAGCAAGGTGTGGGGCCATTTGTAAACCATCACTGTGTGCACAAACGAACTAGTAATCACCGAATTAACCAGGCAAACTCGACCAGCAAGGGAAAGGGAAGAACATTTCCATCGTCTGAATTTGAAGATGATCTTATCAAAGACAGGCTGAAGAACTGCAACCTTAGGGACACCCTTGAAGATCGGCGCGCCTAGATATACAAAGATGGGAAATGTCCCTGATGTATCCCCATGATAGTTTGCACCCTCCCACGGATATGCAATGAGACCCGGGATCCAAAGTAAACTTTAGATTTCTGAGGATTGAATGCTTGGCCTGAAATATCTGCATAAAGGTTGAGAATCTGAAGAAGGATACGGGCGTTGGCCGAAAAAGCTCCACACATAATAACAATATCATCGGCGTATAATATGGAAGATGGAAAGATAATGCGTCTGGGCGCCATGAACGGATCTATCCGATTTTGATCAACTGCAACTTCAATAAATTTACTAAGAACTTCCTCCGCGATGCAAAACAGTAACAGGGATAAAGGATCACCTTGTCTAACACCTCTAAAGCAGGGAAAGTACCCCACCGGCGTCCCATTCAGTAGCACTGATATTCTGGACGACCGAAGAATAACATCCACCCAGTGAATAAAGATCTTTGAGAAACCAAAGCAGCGCAAAATGTGTATTAAGAAATCCCATTTCAATGTATCAAACGCCTTACAGATGTCAATCTTCAAAATCATATTCGTGTTCGATCGACCATGCAAGACATTGAATCCTTCAGAGACCATGGCAATACAGTCGTGAATCTGTCTCCCCGGAATAAACCCAAACTGCGTAGGAATAGATACGCAGCAATAATCGAACCCAAATGCGTCGCCAAAATCTTAGTAATAATCTTGAATAGAAAATTACTCATCACAATCGGGCGGAAATTCTCAATAACATTAGCATCCTTAGTCTTTGGAATGAGCGCCATGAAACTAGCGTTCAATCCCAAAGGAAGTGACGAGGTAATGAAGAAAAACCTCACCGCAGTGATCACCTCGACGGAGATAACATCCCAGAAGTGGCGATAAAATACCCCACTAAAACTGTCTGGTCCTGGAGAGCTATTCGAATCCATATCAAAAACCGCTTCCTTAATCTCTGTATCCGATGGAACGAGTGTCAATCTAGCATTATCCGACGCCCTACCCCTGGGGAAATAACCTCGATCAACTATAGTATAATCCGAATGGAATCCCCGTGTCCGCGAAGAGCTCCTTATAAAAAGAAATAATATGATTCCCAAGAACCGCTTTATCCTCGAAACTCGCCGCCGTCCACCATAAGACCTTGAACTCCCATGTGTCCGTTTGAACCCGACTACGACGATGAAAAAAATACCGTATTCACGATCCCCATCCTTAAGCCAAGCCGAGCGTGCCTTTTGCTTAAGAATTCAGATTGTAATAGCAACGCTGAGATAGCAAACATTGTGCGTCCATCTCCTGGTCCCGACGAGCAGCAGTATATCCCAAGTTCTCAATATCTGCCTGAATCTGACGAACTTGCTCCATCTGATACTCCACCCTGCGATTCACATCCCCAAAAATGTCTCTGTTCCAAACCTTAATATCCTGCCGCAACCTTTTGAGCTTCCACATGACGCACAACAGAGGGTTGGGCGTTATGCAAGGAGCAGACCAAGAAGTGATAACCAAGTCGCGGAACGTTTCATGATAAACCCACATACGCTGAAATCGAAACGGAACCAGACCCCGGCTAATGGAAGATGAGCAAGAAACCAAAATGGGATGGTGATCGGATCCAATGCGTGGAAGAACTAAGCCTCGACAACTTGCCAAAGTGAGAAAAATTGACAAGTTGCTAGGGCTCGAACCAACTTAGCCTGAAGGAGAAATAGAGGCCTTCGGGGGGAGCACCAAGTAAATGAATTTACCGTAATCGGCACTGCAAACAAACCAGCATCCTCCAAGTAATCCCTGAAATCCTGACAGGAGGCCTGGGATAAAGTCCCACTGCCAGAGCGCTCATGATGTCCCAAGACCGCATTAAAATCCCCAATAAGTAGCAGATCAGCAAGACCCAAGTTCCTCAAATCCAGCCAGAGAGCGCGCCAAGCAATATGATCACACAAGCCATGAGTAAAACCAACATGAAAAACCATGGAACCAAACTGAACTTGTAGAACAATACATTGAGTAGAAGACCAAACCTGATTAAGGACAGAGATGGCTGCATCACACAGCGATCTGGTTCAATAGAAATGTCATGAATTGTTGGTCATGGACCCTTGGTAACACTCTAGATTAATCTTGTTTAGCTTATTTAATTTTAATGAGAAAATAAGTAATTATAATAGAAACACTTTAAAAAATATCTTAAAAATACGATAAATAAATTTTTTACTTCATTTAAAGTTTGCAAAGAAATAAAGACTAATAATTGAAATAGTTATCAATCCAAAAACATCCATACCGAAATGAAAATAACATCCAACATCCCGATAGAATTAAAGTTTAATTTTCTATTTGAAAGAGACTTGAAAGACATGAAAATCATGAAAAAATAAATGTGGGTTCACGAGTCATCAAGCGCCGCGCCATCTCCTTCCTCATCAGGGTTCTCATATGAAAATATTAAAAATTCGTGGAATGAGTTTTAAAAGGTTCAACAAGTAATCTCATGCATGAATGCATGCATAATGCAATATTAAAACATTTATTCTAAGACTTTTGCTTTCTTTAATTAAAATATTCGATTATAAGTTCTTAAAACTTTCTTAGGACACGAGCTCACTTGGTGACACATTATTCTAATCAGGGTCACCATGGGCCTTGTTATTTGGAACCCGATTAACATTTTGCCCGATGGCCCATTTCTTTTCATTTTGCCTGAAAGCTCATTTTCACAAACATTAACTTAGCCGCAAGCGGCACATAGTCGGAACGCCGATCCCCCGCGCCTATTTCCCACTTACTCCAGCATCATAGAACAATGTGCACCCATTTATTTAAAAAATATAATTAAAATTAAACCTGCATAATTTTAACTTTACTATTTTTTTATGCTCGTGAAATGCTATGAACATACATTAACATGATGCATGAAACTAAATGATGCAACTTGAATTGAATACAAAAATAAACCTAAGAGCATAAACATAATAATTAAAACATATTAACTCAAACAAATTGAGAGAAGACCTTACATTCAACTAATTAGAGAAAATCTTACCTACAACTAATTAGGAAACCCCTACATTCATTTATATATATATATATATATACAAGTTTTAATTCATAAATTTATATGTAAAATTCTATTTTAAAATATAATTATACCACAGGTAAGTTTACTTAAGAAAGTTACATAAATTTGTACAAAAAAAACATAATTATTTATTAGTCTAAGTTTATCTACTAATCAATTAGTTATTTATAGAGTTAATGAAGATTTAGACTATAAAGTCTAAAGGGACAAAAAATGAGACTTATATATTTTTATATAAAAATAAAATGAATTTCAAATTTTTTTTTTTTTAATGTTAACATGCTTAAGGAATAAAATGAAAATGAATTTTTATCCACATAAATTAAACTATTTTCACCATTAAATTACTAGTTAAGGTGATCGGTCAATTGAAGTAAGCCAAATCTCAATTCTTAAATAGATCTATTACGAACATGAATATATATATATATATATGGATTGGTTCAAAAGAGACCAGGCCCTTTAGGTGATACCATAGGGACATATCATGGCCATTGGATTGAAAGTAGTAATAGTCCAGATTTTTCCTCTTATTTTTAGTAGGCGTTGGGTTTATTGGGAGGATTAAGTGTAATTTGGTATTTCGAAATTAATATCCTTAACAATTATTGGTAAAACAATCTTACCATATCTCTCTCTCCGCGATTTAAGGTGTCGATTATATTTTTAAAACACACGTCCTGCTCAATTTTCTTTCTCAATCCATTTCGCGTCTGTTCGCTTCTAAGTATACACAATAATAAAACTATATATGCAATATTCCTATTCTAAATAAGCACGCTATTAAAATTTAATATAATACACTTTGTTCATACTAAAAATGCAAATTGAATACCATATATGCATAACATAAATATGCAAAGATGCATGGTATAAATTATAAGGACCAATGCCTAATGTATTTCAATATTTTACTTGTTTTGTTATAAGTATACACAATAATAAACCTATATATACAATATTTCTATTCTAAATAAGCACACTATTAAAATTTTAATGTAAACACTTTGTTCATACTAAATTCGCAAATTTGGAACACTATATATGCGAAACATAAATATACAAAGATATACGTGGTATAAATCATAAGGACCAATGCCTAATTTATTTCAATGTTTTCTTGTTTTGTTCTAAGTATACACAATAACAATCCTATATATACAATATTTCTATTTTAAATAAGCACACTATTAAAATTTTAATGTAATACACTTTTTTCATACTAAATATGCAAATTTGGAACACTATATATGTACAACATAAATATGTCGTATGCAGGGTATAAATCATAAGGATCAATCTCTAATGTATTTCAATATTTTCTTTTTTTGTTATAAGTATACACAATAACAACACTATATATGCAATATTATTCTAAATAAGCACACTATTAAAATTTAATTTAATACACTTTGTTCATACTAAATATGCAAATTTGGAATACTATATATGTAGAACATAAATATGCAGTATGCAGGGTATAAATTATGCAGTATGTTGAAGAATGAGAGAGAATGGTTGACCGCGTGATTGAAGGAACGTGATCAATAACAGATCACGCTCCTAATTTGAAGCAGTATAATGAGGGCGGTTGTTTTTGGTATGTTTTATATTCCTATTTTACCCTTACACGTGATCAATTGATGCATTTATTAGGTATCTTGGCCATCCAATTTTTTTTCATGGTATAGATCTGTCCCTACGGTGTCACCTAATGCTATGGTCTCACAGGATCTCCTCTCTCTCTCTCTCTCTATATATATATATATATATATATATATATATAACAAAGATTTAATTAAAATAATGGAATCTAAATGTTTTATATAATTTAAATTAAACCATAAATATTTACCTTTCTTAACATACTACGTAATTAGAATCCTACCAAATTTCATGAATGAATTGATAAAATAAAATCAAACATACTAGGTATAATTAATGACTTCTGGCTTAGTAACAATATTACTTGAAAAGGCTTGTGCATTTACTATTTCATTAATCGTAGTAAATAATATTTTTTTCCAAACATAAAATTCAATCATAATAATTTAAACCCTAATTTTATATGAAAATTAGAGAGATTACTTGTCCGTTCGTCGGATGACTCGGATCAACTAAGATAAATTTCACTCCGGCTTCTACTCAGTAGAATCTATACATAAATTATTATATAATAGGATTAATAAAACTTAACCAAATTCAATATGAATCTAAAGAAATAATTACGAAACCTTCAAACTTTTCGGATAATTTGTACCGCAAATTGGATTATATTTCTTGTATTTTCCTTGTTTCCTCTTTCCTTTCTCTCCTTCTTTTTCTCTCTTTCTTTCCTCTTCTTTTCTTTTCTTTCTTTCCTCTTCTCTTCTCCTATTTCTTCTCTTACCCGATCTCCCTCTCACACTATTTCCTTCATCAACTTTTATTTCTTTCGTTTCTTCCACTATTTTTCCCATTATCCCTACTAATTTATCCTCTATTATTTTCTTTTCTTTCTTTTCTCAACTTTTTCTTCCACTATCCATTCCACTATCCCCTGTTTGCTCTACTTTCCATTCTTTATTCATTATTTTGATTTATTATTTTTTTTAAAAAAATGGTTGTGACATTCTCCCCTCCTTATAAAATGTTTCGTCCTCAAAACTTGTAACCATATATAAATAATATTCTAATGCATGAAAATAAATCGTATATTGAGTGCTCATTGCTTACCAAATAGTTGGGGATATAGAACACGCATCTCATCTTCGTGTTCCCACGTAGCTTCTTCTATAGTGTGATTCCTGCATTGGACCTTGACTAATACAACTTTCTTTCTTCTAAGCTCCTTCTCAATCTTATCCACAATTCTAAATGGTGTTTCTTCATATGTCAGATTATCCCGAATATTGAGTGACTCATAACATAAAATATGTGATTGATATGGAATATACTTCTTGAGCATCAAGACATAGAAGACATTGTGAACTCCTGGATAGTCTTTGGAGGTAAGGCAATTCGATATGCCAAACTATCTATCCTCTCTATATTTCAAATGATCCAATACAGCGAGGACTTAACTTCCATTTCTTTTCAAACCTCATAACACCTTTCATTGGTGCCACTTTAAGAAAAATTATATCTCCAGTAGAAAATTCTAACAGCTTTCTTCTCTTATCGGCATAGCTCTTTTGACGCTCAGGCGCTTTTCATTCTTTGTCGGATTTTCTTAGAAAATTCTAACACTTTCTTCTCTTATCGGATAGCCCATACCCTCGTAGTTAACAAGTACAGAATGAAGAGGAAAGAAAAGTCTTGAGAGAAAGAAGACAAGAAAAGAAAAAGGCAATGTTGGCTGCAGAGACGATGAGACAACCAAGTCAAAAGACACAAACAGACTCGGAGAGTAGTGAAGCCGACTACTCAAGTGACTCAAGAAGAAGCCTTGATATGTTTAATGGCTAAAGAACAAAACCAACCCGACCAAGAAGATGAGGTACACTCTAACTCATCACACTCGGTATTCTAGTGATAGTGATGTGATACACACACTTCATCACCCACTCGATCTTTATGATTCATTAGGCAAAATGATGAAAGACTTTGAACACATTAAATCCTCACACACACTACTAAATGAGGAAAACAACCTTTCACTCAAGATCCAAAACTCTCACGGTGACTAAGGAGCCGAGTACTCTAAGTCACATAGCGATGAGAATAAAAGTCTAAAAGGTGAAAAGGTTAAGTTAATAGCAGAGATTGCCGCTATAGAAAAGAGGAGAATGACCTCAAAAATGTGATTGCCTGGTTCACTAAGGCATCTAAATCCTTGGATGACCTTATTATGAGTCAAAGAGAATGTGGAGATAAGACAAAGCTTAGATTTAATTCCTCCGTACTATGTCAAGCTCCAAAAGTGATTTTGGAAAAAGGATCTTCAAGTAATGAAGCATCTCAAAAATCCAAAACTCCAAATAATGCACACACATTTATTCCAAAACACAACCACAAGCAAACTGGCCTTGGTTATAAAGGAAAAGGAAAATAAAAATGATTGAGTGTCTTTGAGGAGACAGTGAGAAGAAATCCAGTAGAGTTCCTCAAAGAAACTCCAAATAGGAAATACTCCGTAAAGAAGAAATAGAGCTACCAAAAGCCCCGAAGTTCTATAAAAGAAACACATATGATGAGAATGGTAGAAAGTACCCAAGCCAAGTGATTGGAATAATGTGAACTATCAAAAAGACCTATGGAATATAAGCCCAAATGGCAAAGGCCTAGAACTCAAGAAAGGCCATTCCAAAGGCATAAGAGCTACCATCAAAGACACTTATGCAAATAGGCACTACACTCGAGATATCACAACTACCCAAACAAAGCAATTGCTAAAACACATTCACAGCATACAGACAAAAGAGACAATTGTATGAACCTAAACCCCAAACAATTTGCTAAAGTTAATTATGATTATGGCACTGATAGATGGCAACCTCTTAGAGTCAAATCATTTGGCTATAGGTTGGTTGGATCATCTTATAATACTAACCCCTCGGACCTGCATAAGTATGGGTACCTAAAATCTAATTTCCTTGATTGCGGGTTCAAGGAATGTGAGTGCCACGTAACCTGGTACATGGATGAAGGGTCGTTCCCGGACATATGACAGAAATAAGAAAAATCTATCAAAATTCAAGGAAGTCAGAGGTGCAAAAGTCATATTTGGAGGAAATGAAGCTCCGTAGAAATAAGAGGCATTGGATCCATCAAGAAAAATGGAATAAAAATCACAGATGTTGCATATGTTGAAGGACTCAACTTCAACCTCGCTAAGCATAAGTCAACTCGTGACAAAGGCTACAATGTTGGATTTAACATGGGTATATGCCAAATCAAAGACACTGAATCCAATGAAGTTGTGCTGCAAGGATGCAGACAAAAGAACATGTATGTGGTAGATTGGTCAACTGCAACACCAAGCACCTGTTTGTTAGCAAAGAGCACAACTCAATTAAGTTGGTCAGGGCACAAGAAGCCGAGTCACCTGAATTTCAAAACAATTAACAAGCTTGCCAGAGCAATCTTGTAGAAGGACTTCCGGACTCGGTGTACAAGAAGGAAAGTGTATGTGATGCATGCCGGATAAGAAAGCAAATCAAATCATCATTCAAAGAAAAGACATGTCCATCTTCAACAAGAATATTGCACCAAGCTACATATGGATCTATTTGGTCCATTGAACCCTCTCATTGTAAAAATCCCCGCCTAGCCCCGATTAATCCACGCCTGCGCTAGGCCCCCGCCCGCCTACGAATTTTTTTCCGATTAGGCCCTCCTAACCCCGCCTGTCCCCGCTAGCCCCAATTAATCCCACCTAGCGCTAGGCCCCAAACTTGCCGCCTAGCGCTTTTTACAACATTGGTTGAACCAAATAGCATAAGTGGGAAGAAATACACCTTGGTGGTAGTAGATGACTACTCAAGATATACATGGACAATATTCATGTGTAAGAAGAAAGAAACTCTGCAAAACTACCACAAATGATGATGAAGAGAATCCAAAATGAGAAGAGTCAAACCATTATCAAAATAAGATCCGACAGAGGAACCGAGTTTGTCAATGGTATAATCACTCAAGATCTTGTATTCGAATGGTATTGGTCGTGAATTATCTGCAGCAAGGACTCCACAATGAACGGAGTTGCGAAAGAAGGAATAGAACTCTCAAAGAAGCAGGCAAGGACCATGTTAGTCAAGCAGGGTCGCTAAAAAGATTTTGGGGTCAAGCAATAAACACAACATGCTATACTCAAAATAGATGCATGATAAAATGACAATGACAAAGACTCCTATGAGATTTGGACAGGAGAAATCCTAATGTTGCATATTTTAGAATATTTGGATGCAAATGCTTCATCCATAACAATGGCAAAGATAATTTAAAGACTTTTGATGCCAAAGTCGATGAAGGTATCTTCTTGGGATACTCAAATTGAAAGCAAAGCCTACAGAGGACTCAACAAGAGGATTATGGTTACGAGAAGAATCCATCCATGTGGTGTTTGATGAACCCAATGTAAATGGAGAAGACATTGAAGAGTCACCGATAAGTCAATCAACCAACCATGCGTAAGAGTCCCTATGTTGAAGTCAAGTCGGAATTATGAACCCGGATGAAGATGAGATAGCCGAGTCTCAAAAAACAAATGAAAAATTTGCAGCTAAGTGATGATGAGAGAGCTTATCAAAATAACACAAAGTAAGACTATTGAATCCAAATAACTTACTCCAACCTGATGTAAGATGGCCGAGAGACCATCCACCGTAACTAGTCATTGGAGATGTAAGAGAAGGTGTCGAAACTAGATCCGAACTCAACAAGAAGCAATGTTTACTTGCTTCATCTCACAAATAGAGCCAAAAGATGTGTCACAAGCATTAGATGACACACATTGTATTCAAGCCATGCAAGAAGAGTCAATCGGTTTGAAAGAAATAAAGTGTGGGAATTGGTTCAAAGACCTACCCATCAAAATGTTATTGGCACTAAATGGGTGTTCGTAAAACAAGATGAATGAGGAAGGGTTATGTGGTAAGAAGCAAAGCAAGATTGGTATCCAAAGGGTATTGCCAAGAAGAAGGGATAGATTTTGATGAAACATTTGCTCCTGTGGCAAGATTGGAAGCCATAAGGATGTTTCTTGCCTATGCAGCTCACAAGAACTTTATTGTATATCAAATGGATGTGAAGAGTGCATTTCTTAATGGTTTATTGGAAGAAGAAGTGTATGTTGAACAACCTCCAGGATTTGAGCAGAAAACTCTTGGAGATAAGGTATACAAACTCAAGAAAGCTCTATATGGATAAAAACAGGCACCAAGAGCACGATGCGATACATTATCACAATTCCTGACTGAGAATGGATTCACAAAAGGCAAAGTGGATAGAACCCTCTTCAGAATTCAAGATGAGAAGAGTATACTGCTTGTTCAAATATATGTGGATGACATCATCTTTGGATCCACAAACAAAGAGTTGTGTGATAAATTCTCAAATCTCATGCAAAGCAAATTCGAAATGAGCATGATGGAGAGCCGATATTCTTCCTTGGACTCCAAGTGAAACAAATGAAGGATGGAACCTTCATAAGTCGACAAAATACACCGAGAGATTTAATGAAGAAATTTGGTATGGAAGATAAGTCTTCCTCGTGAAAATACCAATGAATACATCACCAAAATGGATATGGATGCGAGATGGCAAGCCTCGTAGATCAAACAAGATACATAGCACTTATTGGATCATTGCTCTATCTCACAAAGAAGCGGCGGACATCACCTTTCTTTGTAGGTGTATGTGCAAGATTTCAATCTGCTCCAAAAGAAAGCCACATGATCAAAATGCCAAGAGGATCTTGAGATATTTGAAAGGAAGCCAAGAAGTTGGCTTATGGTATCCAAAGGAAGGTGGATTCAAGCTAATTGGTTATTCAGACTCGACTATCTTTGGATGTAGAGTTGACAGGAAGAGCACCACAGGCACATGTCAAATGCTTGGAAACAAAGCTAATTTCCTGGTTTAGCAAGAAGCAAAATTCAATAGCCACTTCCACAAATTTGAATCGGGAATACATAGCTACGGCGCTTGTTGTGCCCAAGTCTTATGGATGAGACATCACCGAGAGACTATGAAGTTGAAGAAAAGGAAATTCCAATTATGGGTGACAACACAAGTGCAATTGCAATCACTCAAAATCTGGTCTTACATTCAAGAACCAAGCACATTGATGTCGATATCACTTCATAAGAGACCATGTTGAAAAGAAGGACATCACCTTGGAATATATCTCAACCGATAAGCGGTTAGGCGACATATTCACAAAACCATTATGTGAATCAAGATTTGAAGAACTAAAACATGAATTGGGGTTAATTGAGTGAGTTGACACTCGAAGACTCAAAGAAAAGAGATGAACACGAAAAGAGGAAAAAGAGTCGGACTCTTAATTCAACTAAGTGAATCACCGTATCGGAAAGTCGGCCATCTTGAGTTAGGCGACAGGATGAGTCACAAGGAGAATAGAGAGAAGAAGGATTGAATCACTAAGGAGTAAAGGTTTGAGACATTTATGAGCAAAGTGACAAAAACGCGGTCGTTTTTACTAAGCGGAATGTTTTTAAAAATGACGTCAAGATAATTATGACGCGTGTACCAAAAGTCGCATATAAAAGCTTATGATTGGATATAAATGTTTCTTTGCATTAAATGCGAAATTAAATGTAAATCGGCGTGCAAAATCTAAGCCATTGATTTTGATCAAATTTCAAAAACCACCCGCACGCCCTTTCATGAACCATACTTATACCATTTCGCCTGCTTTTTCTCTCACTTTACCAAAACCATTCATCTCTCTCAAAGGCCAAAGAAAGAAATTTTCTCTCAAAACCCTACAACTCCTCAAGATCATTT
The DNA here is from genome assembly GCA_016081115.2 of Rehmannia glutinosa. Taxonomy (NCBI): domain Eukaryota; kingdom Viridiplantae; phylum Streptophyta; class Magnoliopsida; order Lamiales; family Orobanchaceae; genus Rehmannia; species Rehmannia glutinosa. The sequence goes on along the minus strand of JABTTQ020003189.1, from coordinate 33,261 downwards.
TCTAAGTTTCGTTCGGTAAAACACTCGAGATATGGCACCCACTCATGATTTCGTCAAGCTAGGAAAACAAATCCACACCGGGTCTCTTTGTGGATTTCGATGGTATGGTTAAATAGGGGTCCGACGACACCCTCGTGAAGAAGATTCCGAGAAGCCGGAAAAATCTGGATTAAAACCGTTTTTGACGCTAGAATTTCCGATGACCTACGTGGAAGAGGTCGCATATTCTATGTGAACGCCGAGGTTCACGATGAGGGTATCAAGTCCTCTGTTCATGGTAAGGAGTTCACCATTACGCCAAGGATTTGGCGTAACATCGCTTGTTGCCGCGGAAGGAGTCCGGAGATTCATGAAGCCGAGGTTGACCTGCCCGCTTGGAAGGAAGTAGCCAAGACCGATTGTCTTTGCTAAAGTGGTCTACACAAAACAACAAGAAGTCACTGAAAGAGGACTACCACAAATTGCTTTGGACATTGTTGCCAAATGCATAGACATCAAATTTGGTAGCTTTGACCACCGCCTAAGGTTAAGTTGATCGTAATGGCCGCGATCCTTGAAGAAAAGAATGTGAATTGGGGTGAGTTTGTATACGGCAGACTCGCCGAGAATGTTGGGAACAAATCCTTCAAGGAGGATGATACATTTGGAGGTTCCCTGGATACGGCCCGGTGATTGGTCGGTGATGGAAGTAAAAGGAGTACCTCTTCGGCATGGAAAGGCATTCCATGTTAACAAGAGGATGTTTCGATCAAACCTCTCCGGCGCACGAAGAGAGCTTACGCCAAGAGATCGATACTAGTGAGGGGGAATCACTGACCACCAAGATACAGTTGTCTCCCTTCTCCCAAGAAGATCGGTGCCAAGAAGATTGTTGCCCTTGCAAAGAAAGAAAAAGAAATCTGCACACACTGCGCCCTGCAGCCCGAGTCACCGCCCCCGCAGCCTGTGTCTCCCGCCCGTAGCCGTAGTGGAGAAGGAACCATTAATCCCTTCTCCGATCAAGAAAAGAAGGATCGCCACAACAAGGAAGGCAAAATGCCTCTAAGACAACCGTGAAGGCATTTACCTTCAATGAACCGGAGGAAGTGGAGCCGGACATCCCTCTCGGTAAAAACAAAGAGAAGAAGAAGAATTTCCAAGATCTCCGAGCTTGAGAAGACGGCCAGTCTCGCCACTCACCGGAGAAGATACCCGAGATCGTGGTGGAGAAGTAGAGTCTCCAAGATTGATCGATGAAACGGCCAAGATCGGCCAAGGCGATCAACAGAGGCACATCAAGACACAAACAGTAGTTCGAACAAATGAGACACAAGAAGAAGCCGAGAAAGCAAACTCGCTTTGTTGGACAGGGTTGTATCCCTTCTCGCAACAAACGCACCAAGATGTGGAGCACCAAACCTTGCTACCTTTAATCCCTAGAACGGGGCCAAGAAGAGAATGATGAGGACGATGTACTCATGTATTCTCCATTATATCCGACATCCAAGATCGTCTATGAGAGTGGAGAAAATGGAAGTTCGAGCCTATCCAGTGCGGTTTGAACGTCCGGAGTTCATTATCGAGGAAGAAGAACTCTTCAAGTTTCTTGAGGTTGACACAATCTTTGCCGCAAGCCCTTAACGAGGATAATTGTATCAATATATTGCAGATTCGCAAAGAAAACGAAAAAGGGCTAAAGCATTGAGGACGTAGAAGCACGTGAGAAGGCTAGATCGCCGCCCGTTCATAGGGACCACCGATCACTCCCATCCTCCTGTTTGATGTTCTCTCGGGAGTGATGACGATGACTGGACCTGACCCGCTTTTCTTCGCTGAAGAATTGGATTTGCGAGAAAGTGTTAAGTTGGTATTTTATCAACTTATTTGAGTATTTTAGATTAGAATTTGGTTTTATTTTGGGTGTTTTTAGAGTCTTTAGAGTCCAATTTATTTCAAATAGTGTCGATGTAGAGTCAATACGGATTTGGTAGCCGAGAGATGAAGAAAACGGTGAAAAATGGCCTCAAGAAAGAAGAAATCGTGTAGAAGCAAGGAAAATCGCATTTTGGCCAAGATGGGCGGGCGCCAAGCCCTTGCCAAAGCCTGCAGCGCAGCGCCGCGACAGGGAATGCTGGATGGACGGAGGCTTGTGGGCGCCGCAGCCAACGCCCCAGCGCCGCGCCCGGCGGATTGTGTGGGCATATGTTGATGGCGCGCGCGCATGCTTACGCCCGCGCGCCGTCGCGATATTTGGCGATACATTGATGGAGCGCCCGCCATGCTTGCTGCCCCGAATGCGCTTATCTTGTGCGCCGCAGGCGCCCGTGCGATATTTGGGATGAGATTGCTTTGAGCCGCAATGCCGCTTACGCGCTGGCGCCAGCACCGGGGCGGAAAATTCTATGTTCACCTACCCCCTTCTTGACTTTTGTGTACTATAAATATCATCCTTGGGGCTTGAAATGAGGGCATCTTGGAACCCTTGGGAAGGCAATAAACACAGCTACAAGACAAGGAAGAAGAATTTGAGCATTTTGAGAAGAATTTGGAGAAGAAGATTGAGGCTTCTATCATCTAGAAATAGAGAAGATCCCTCAACTCTTGTTCTTATTTTGTTGCTTTCTTCATATCTTGTAAGATGTATTGTTGTATTTTCATGGATTCATTTTCTTTAATCATGAGCTAAACATTATAATTCTAGAGGATTGATGTAATCTATGTTTGAACTTATGTTTTGAGATTGTGGTTTGTCAATCTAGATCTATCAATTTATTTGTGCTATTTGAATCTATTGCTTCTAAATTACTTGATCAATAATTTAGATTGTTTGGTGTATTTGATTTGACACTTGAGAGAGGTAATTGAATACATGACCTTGGAATAGCATAACCTAGATTTCATAGAATTGAGAGATTTGTGAATCCTTTGAAGTCATTTATCAAGATTCATAGCTTTTATTGAGATTTTGATTGGTGATTTTTATAGAGATATTGATTTCCCAATTGAATTTAAAATCATTGGCACTTGAGAAAGGGAATGATTATTGTAGAAATCTTGACTTATAAATTGATAATTGATGATTGATAAACCATATTGACAACATAAGGGATAACTAGATTCATCATACCTCTAGAATTCATTTAATCATTTGATAAACTCATTGATATTTACATAGTCTTAATTTATTTTTAGTATTTTTAGTATAATCAACTCCATCAAATATTAAATTTCTAAATAAAGTTAGACTACTATATTATAGTACTTAGCAATAATTCGATAATTATTCCCTCGTGGATTCGACAACCTTACTTCTCTATATTAAAACTTGACACCGTAGACTTGCGGTTAGAAAATTCTCTAACAAGTTTTTGGCGCTAGTTCTTGGGGAATAATTCATCTTATTTGCGCTAATATTATTACTTAGTAGTTTTACTTTAATTTAGATTGGTTTCTTTTGTTACAATAGGGTCATTGTCATTTTTGTGTTTTCTTGTTGATGCGAAAAAATAAAAGTGCTAATTTAATCTTATTTGATCCAGAAATTGAAAGAACGCTTGAAAGATTAGAGCCGCACGAAGAATCGAATTCACAAAAATGGCAGACTCCGGTGATGATGAAGACCGCATACCTATTGTTGCACCACCGAAGGGCCATTCGGGACTATTTTCGACCAACCACGAATCAAAATTATTCGTGCATTGTTCGCCAACCTATCAATGCGAATAATTTTGAATTGAAGCCGGCCTTAATAAACATGGTACAACAAAATCAGTTTGGGGGAAGTGCCGTAGATGACCCGAACGCTCATTTGGCTATTTTTCTTGAGATATGTGACACTATCAAAATGAATGGGGTTCCCGATGAAGCTATTCGGTTGAGGTTATTTCCGTTTTCACTTCGTGATAAAAGGCTGATGACAAAGCTTCAAACCTTTCCACCGGAAGTATCACTAGTTGGAATGATCTCACCGAAAAATTCATGGCAAAATTCTTTCCACCTAGTAAGACACTTCAACTAAAAAGTGAGATTGCTCAATTTCATCAACTCGACTTTCACCACTCTACGAAGCTTGGGAGCGATTCAAAGAATTATTGAGGAGGTGTCCACAACACGGGTACACGCAGATTGGCAAAAGGTTCAATATTTCTACAATGGTATGAATGGGCATTCAAGAACTATTATAGATGCTTTGCAATGCGAGGTACATTGATGGCTAAAACTCCAAGTGAAGCCATGCTTTTACTCAAGAAATGGCTGCAAATAGTTATCAATGGCCGTCCGAAAGATCTACGCCAAGAAAAGTTGCGGTGTTCTTGAACTTGATACTATGTCCGCATTGGCTTCTCAAATTTCCGCCTTGTCAAAGCAAATTGCTACACTAAGTCCGGGTGGAAAACAACAATCGAGGTCATCATGGAGATAAGTCAAGAAATTGTGACCGATACTGGAACAAGCGAATTATGTGAATAATCGGTTTCAACAATAGAGGGAATCAATTGCCAACACATTATCATCCGGGACTTCGCAATCATGAAAACTTCTCGTATAGCAATACGAAAATGTGTTGCAACCACCTCCGGGATATCGAGAATCAAGCAAGTACGAGTACACACGTGGGAGAACAAAAGCCATCTTTGGAGGAATTACTTAGTTCATTCCTTGTAGAATCAAGAGCAAGGATGAACAAGGCCGATTCTAACATAGAAAATTTGGGTTCAAGGGTTACAACAATTGAAAGTCATCTCAAATCTTTGGGGACACATGTGGGTCAATTGGCCACGCTATTAATTCACAAATGAAAGTTGATACGTTTCCAAGTAACACCGAGGTGAACCCACGGAACATTGCAAGGCCATTAAGTTGAGAAGTGGGACGGAATATGATGAACCAAAGATGCCTGCTCATGCCACCAAAGAACTGAAGCAAGCTCAAAACACTCCAAAATGAAGAAGGCATTGATAAGCAATCGAAAAGGCAAAAATTGAGGTAAAACCAATTTCCAATTCGATAATGTGTTACCAAATGCTCTTCCTTTTCCACAGAGATTTCGTAAGAAAAAGTTGACGCTCAATTTTCCAAGTTTTTGAAATATTCAAGAAAATTCACATCAACATCCCTTTTGCCGATGCACTCGAGCAAATGCCAAATTATGCAAAATTCATGAAGGATGTGATGTCGAAAGAGAAGGTTGGAAGCATATGAGACGGTCAATCTCACGGAAGAATGTAGCGCCATTTTGCAAAGAAAGCTACCACAAAAATTAAGAGATCCTGGAGTTTCACTATCCCTTGCACTATTGGTGATTCTTATTTTAATAAAGCTCTTTGTGATTTAGGTGCTAGCATTAATCTTATGCCGTTGTCCTGCTTTTCGAAACTTGGCCTTGGAGAAATAACGCCATCCACCATCACATTGCAATTAGCCGATAGATCACTCACCTACCCAAGAGGAGTGATTGAAGATGTGTTGATCAAAGTGGATAAATTCATATTTCCTAAGGCGGACTTTGTGGTGTTGGATATGGAGGAAGATCATGAAATGCCATTGATTCTTGGGAGACCTTTTCTAGCAACGGGGCGAGCTTTAATTGACGTGCAACGAGGAGAGTTAACATTACGGGTAAATGATGATGAGGTACTATTTAACATTTATAAAGCAATGAAATTTCAAGAGGAACCTCACACATGTCATTTTATTGATAAAATCGAACAATGTGATCAAACGGAAGTTATAAAACAAGATTTAAAAGATCCGTTAGAACATTGTTTGATTAATTCAATAATGAAATGTGATGAGGAAGATAGTGATGATATTGATTTGCTTGAGTTTATTCTTTCCCTTGAGGCTAAAGAAATTGTAAAAGAAAAACAAAAGGAAGCATTAGAAAATGCCAATATTGAAAATATTCCGAAAGGTACTTTAGAACTAAAGGAACTTCCTAACATCTTCAATATGCATTTTTGGGAAAAGATAAAACTTACCCGAATTGTTTCGCTTCATTATCTTCATCCGAATCGATAAGTTGTTGCGTGTGCTTCGTGAACATAAGTCGGCTTTAGGTTGGTATATTTCTGATTTGAAAGGTATAAGTCCTTCCATTGTAATGCACAAAATTTTAATGGAAGAATCTTATAAACCATCTATTGAACACCAAAGACGACTTAATCCCGCAATGAAAGAAGTCGTGAGAAATGAGGTTTTAAAGTGGCTAAAGGCGGTATAATTTATGCCATTTCGGATAGTTCATGGGTGAGTCCTGCAGGTTGTCCCTAAAAGGAGGAATGACATTGTGAAAAATGATAACAATGAATTAATTTCTACACGAACTGTCACAGATGGCGAGTATGTATTGACTATAGAAAATTGAATAAAGCTACTCGTAAGATCATTTTCCCCTCCCCTTTATTGATCAAATGTTGGACAAAGTTGGCGGGTTACGAATATTATTGTTTTCTTGATGGCTATTCAGATACAATCAAATCGCTATTGCCCCCAAGATCAAGAAAAACTACTTTTACATGTCCATATGGTACTTTTGCATTTCGCAGATGCCATTTGGATTATGTAATGCACCGCTACTTTTCGTGTGTATGATGGCGATTTTTCATGGTATGGTTGAGGAAATCATGGAAATTTTTATGGACGATTTTTCTTTTTGGTACTTCTTTTGACCATTGTTTGCATAACTTATCTATGGTTTTGCAACGTTGTGAGGAAACTAATCTCGTACTTAATTGGGAAAAATGTCACTTTATGGTCAAAGAAGGGATTGTACTTGGACATCGTATTTCTTGTACGTGTTTGGAAGTAGACAGGCAAAGTTGTGGCTATTGAAAAGCTACCCCACCTTCAAATGTGAAAGGCATAAGAAGCTTTTTAGGGCATGCAGGATTCTATAGAGATTCATAAAAGATTTTTCAAAAATTGTTAAACCACTTTGTAATCTCCTTGAAAAAGATGCTATCTTTTGCTTTGATGAGTTGTGTTTGCGGGCATTTGAACAGATAAAAAAAGGCACTCATTTCACTCCGATTATGATAGTGCGGATTGACTCAACCATTTGAGCTCATGTGCGATGCAAGTGATTATGCAAAGGGTGCCGTTCTCGGTCAAAGGCAGAATTTTTTAAAGCTATTTACTACGCAAGTAGACCATGGACAACGCCCAACAAAACTACACAACCACGTAAAAAGAGATGTTGGCGGTAGTTTTTGCATTTGATAAATTCGAGCATACTTGGTGGGTACAAAGGTGATTGTTTACACGGATCATGCGGCAATCCGATATCTTTTCTCCAAAAGGATGCAAAACCTCGATTAATTCGATGGATTTTGCTCTTGCAAGAATTTGATATTGAGATTCGAGATAAAAAATGAAGCGAGAATGGGGTTGCCGATCATCTATCCCGCCTTGAGCAACCTTACGAGGTGATTGAGAGTCCAATAAAAGAATCATTTCCTGATGAACAAATTATGCGTGCCGAGACATCATTACCTTGGTACGCAGATTTTGTTAATTACCTCATGGGAGGAGTTTTGCCACGGACTTGACTTCACACCAAAAGAAAAAATTCTTACATGATGTCAAGTCTTATTTGTGGGATGATCCGTTACTGTTCAAGAGATGCGCAGATTCTATCATTCGCCGTTGTGTTCCTAAGGAAGAAATTGGAGAGATTCTTCAACATTGCCATTCATCATCTTATGGGGGACATTTCGGGCCAACCCGAACCGCTGCAAAGGTATTACAATCTGGTTTTTATTGGCCAACATTATTCAAGGATTGTTATGCCTTTGTGAAAACTTGTGATCGATGCCAAAGGGTTGGTAATATTTCACGGCGTCATGAGCTTCCTTTGACAAACATAATGGAGGTGGAATTGTTTGATGTGTGGGGTATTGACTTTATGGGACCATTTCCCGTGTCCTATGGAAATTTGTACATTTTGCTTGCGGTTGATTATGTCTCCAAGTGGGTTGAGGCGATTGCTACACCAACGAATGATGCTAAGGTAGTACTCAAATTCTTGCACAAGCATATTTTCACTCGGTTCGGTACTCCTCGAGCTATTGTAAGTGATGAAGGTGCACGCATTTTTGTAATAAATTGTTTAACAACCTTCTTGCTAAATTTGGTGTGCGTCATAAGATTGCGCTTGGTTACCATCCTCAATCTAATGGTCAAGCCGAAATTTCAAATCGTGAGGTGAAACAAATTCTTGAAAAACAAAGTGAGTTTTAATCGAAAGGATTGGGCACAAAAGCTCGATGATGCTTTGTGGGCTTATCGCGACGGCTTATAAAACACCCATTGGTATGTCACCGTATCGATTGGTGTTTGGTAAAGCGTGTCATTTGCCTATTGAACTTGAGCATCGAGCTTATTGGGCAATTAAGAAATTGAATTTTAACTTGAAAGAGGCCGGTGAAAACCGATTACTTCAATTAAACGAAATGGAAGAATTTTCACAAGAATCATATGAAAATGCCAAAATGTATAAGGAAAAAACGAAAAAATGGCATGATCAAATGATTTTGCGACGTGAATTCTTACCCGCCAACAAGTGTTATTGTTCAACTCTCGATTGAAACTTTTTCCGGGTAAACTCAAATCACGATGGTCGGACCGTTTGTGGTTGAACGTGTGTTTCCATATGGTGCCGCCGAGTTAAGAGGAACGATGGGAATTCGTTCCAAGTGAATGGACAAAGATTGAAACACTATTTTGGGAACGAAGTAAGGAAGGTTTTAAATCTTCCACTTGGTGATGAAATTTCTTGAGTCCGAATAGTTGAGTCCGCTAACGACTATAAATTTAGCGCTTCTTGGGAGGCAACCCAAGTGATTTTCGTGTGATCGAATTTTGTGTGATTTTATTTTCTTCTAATATGGTGTGTATTTATTTGAATTTTTGTGTGATTTTTGTGTAAATTAATTTGTGTGTGATTTTGAATTTTTGAAAAAAAAAAAAAAAAAAAAAAAAAAAAAAAAAAAATATGGCGGGCGCCGCCGAGACAGGTGAGCAACATGAGACGAGGTGTGTGTGCGGGCGCCCGCTCACTTGACTGGCGCCTGGCAAAGCGCCCGATGGATCTTTGGGCGATTAAAGGGTAACTTAGCCTCATTTTTTTTTCCCCTTTACAAACATAACACACACACGCATATCTTCTTCCTTCTACAAAAATCCTACCTAGCATTCACTTATACACCATTCAAGTGAGCAATTGAGCAACTTAATCATCATCTTCATCTTCTTCATCAATTGGGTAAGTGAGCTTCAATTGTACACCAATTTTCTTCAAATTTTCAAGCTTAGGTTAAAAATGTGGGAATTTTCATTATCATTATAATTTCGAAATTCTTGATAAATTCTTGATAAATTGTGATGATATATGAATAATATTGTGCTTGAATTGATTGGTGTTGAAAATTGGGCATGAATTGAATTTCAAATTGGGTGTTCATCTCTTCTTTGCATATATGCCTACAAGATGTTTGATAAAATACCTCAATGAAAAATATTACATCTAGGCATTTGATTCTTGTCATCATTGTGTACTAAAAGATATTTGATCATGAATTGATGACAAAGATGCATAATTCTTGAGTTGTTGCAAAATTCTTAACCCCTAACTCGTATTGTGCGTCCTATGTGCTATGTTGCTTGTGTCATTTTTCAGGTGATTTTCAAATCAATCACAATGCCAAGAACAAAGAATGTAAGCAAGGGCAAAAGAGTGGCAAGTACGTCCGAGGAAAATGTTGAAGCTCGTTTTCTTCACTTGGAAGCACAACAACTATATTATGACACATTATGCTCGAAGAGCATAACGGCAGAACGGGGGTTACAACCGGGGCCGAATGATGGTGAACTTGCACAAATGATACATCAGAAGCAATGGAAAAAACTTTGTGCACAACCCGGACCATTCGCACCGAATATAGTCCGAGAGTTTTATGCGAATGCGAAGACCAAAAATGGCTATAACTCAGAGGTTTTCGTGACGTGAGTAGACAAGGTATACACTCATGTAGTAGCGATAAGAGAATATTATGGACTCCCTGGAGGTGGATCACTCACCGTACATTGAATTTATCTCGCAACCACCGAGTATGGAGGAGATTTGTAATACCCTATGCCGGCTGGGCGAACTCGTGGTACGTCATATAAAAGTTGTGGGAGGTGCTATCGCTTTTCCGAGAACGAGTCTTAGTCGATATGGGCGAGCTTGGTACCACTTCATATGCAACAACTTGATACCAACCAAGCATGTTAGTGATGTAACTAAGAACGAGCTCATCTTCTATATGCCATAGTTACGACATACAATTCGACCCAATGGTAATTATTGCAACGTCCCTTCATAACAAAATGCTACAACCCAAAACAGGGGGACTAATCTTACCGAGTTTGATTTGTGGGTTATGTAAAAGAAGGGTGTTACATGGGATAACTCCGAGCCATTGGAAAATCCAAAGGGACCCATAGATTCGCTACTATTGCTTATGACGAGTGGGTAGACGGTGTGCCTAATCCGAAGGGTGCGGGATATATTCTTCATCCCGAATTTGCTCGCCGCTATTGAGCCTCGATACTCATGCCCAACCACGAGAATCGATGTTCCATCCGGTTGTGGCAAGACGTTCTCGTTCTAGACGCTCACATAATGACTCTTCGTGACGCACTAGTTCGCGAAATGCGAGATTGAGAAGGGCTTTTGTAGCGAGCAACGCCACGAGCTGACACGAGAAGAATATGAGAATGAGCACAACCGAATACTTGCCCGGATATATAGCCGGACACACCCGCAATTCCAGCCTCCCAATACCACCACCACCGGGCCTATTGCTCATTTTTCACCACACGACTCCGATGAGGAGTCCTAGACGCCGGGCTATCGGAAAGTTTTCTCACTCTCCATTGAGGACAATGTTCAATTTAAGTTTGGGGGTGTAATCTGTATTTGTGTCTTTTGAGTCGTGTCGAGTCGTGTCAAAAAAAAAAAAAAAAAATTTGTTGATTGCGGGTTGAGTCGAGTCGGGTATTTTGTTGAACTATAGAACTACATGACTAAGTAGATTTGTTGATTGCGAGTTGAACTAATCCACGAAAAGCATGCTTTAAAGTGGTGATCTATATTTTGCTTCATTGATTTCATATTCATGCATAATTCTCGTTAACTTATTTGAAAATGATTAATGAAGTCAAGTGTTGCTTGTATGATCCCACCGGATTCTAGAACTTGTTTGATCACTAATTGAGGCGAAATTCTAGGTGAAATAACATAAGGAAATGATTTAGGCCATCTTTGAATAAAAGCTAGAGCCAAAATGACTACCTTTGTACGATATAATTTCACTAGTGTCCCCTTTGAGCCTATTAAACCTTTTCTTTGGCAACCAATTGTTTTTACCTTGAGCTTACATGTGAAAATCCTAATTACCCATCACTCATACACACAAAATGATTGAAGGTTGAGGAGGATGTAATAAGTAAGGTAGATGTTCATTCGCATGAAGTTGCCGAGAAAAGAAATAATGAAACCCCATGTGTTAAAATATGCAAAAGACCAAGTTTGGGGGTTTCGAGAAAAAAAAAAAAACAAAAATGTTGAAAATAGAGGCTCGTAGAGGAGAATAATTGAAAATTCAACAAAAGTGAAGGTAGCCATTTTGTTTGGCAATTGGTGATTTGAAGAGGTAATTGTGTGTTTGGGTGAATTGAGCCACTTAATCCTAAATTTTCCTACCCGACCCTAAGCCACATTACAAGCTTTGGAAGCCCTATTGATCCATGTGTTATATTAGCCTACATTAGTGGAGATTAGTGTGAATAACAAGCCTATGGAATCCGTGTCAATCATCTTTTGATACTTAGAAGTGGATCATCTTGATAACGTTTGATTGCGTAAATCAATTTGAATAATGAAAACGGAATTTTCATGAATATTCAACACTTTTGATCACAATGTTAAAATGCATGCTTGATTGATAGTGAAATGAGTTTTAGACAAATCTTATTGGTTTATGGAGTTTTGTAGTTGTGTGTGTTGTTGTAGTGTTTGTCTTTCATTTTGGAGTTATAATTGTTTGAGGACAAACAATAGCTTAAGTTTGGGGTATTTGTTAAGTTGGTATTTTATCAACTTATTTGAGTATTTTAGATTAGAATTTGGTTTTATTTTGGGTGTTTTTAGAGTCTTTAGAGTCCAATTTATTTCAAATAGTGTCGATGTAGAGTCAATACGGATTTGGTAGCCGAGAGATGAAGAAAACGGTGAAAAATGGCCTGAAGAAAGAAGAAATCGTGTAGAAGCAAGGAAAATCGCATTTTGGCCAAGGATCGGGCGCTGCAGTCAGCTTGCCCGAAATGCGCAGCCGCCGCGACGAGAATGCTGGATGGATTTTAGGCTTGTGGCGCCAGCGCCAACGCCCGGCCAGCAGCGCCCGGCGGATTGTGCATATGTTGATATGTTGATGGCGCCGCAGCATGCCATGCGCAAAGCCGCAGCGCCGTCACGATATTTGGCGATAGACATTGGCGACAGCGCGCCATGCCATCTTGCGCCCGCCAATCGTGCGATATTTGGGATGAGATTGGCTTTGCCATAGCCCTTGCCATGCAAATAAGCGCCTTCATGCCCATGCGGAAATGCAGTCGCCGGGGCGGAAAATTCTATGTTCACCTACCCCCTTCTTGACTTTTGTGTACTATAAATATCATCCTTGGGGCTTGAAATGAGGGCATCTTGAACCCTTGGGAAGGCAATAAACACTACAAGACAAGGAAGAAGAATTTGAGCATTTTGAGAAGAATTTGGAGAAAGAAGATTGGAGGCTTCTATCATCTAGAAATAGAGAAGATCCTCAACTCCTGTTCTTATTTTGTTGCTTTCTTCATATCTTGTAAGATGTATTGTTGTATTTTCATGGATTCATTTTCTTTAATCATGAGCTAAACATTATAATTCTAGAGGATTGATGTAATCTATGTTTGAACTTATGTTTTGAGATTGTGGTTTGTCAATCTAGATCTATCAATTTATTTGTGCTATTTGAATCTATTGCTTCTAAATTACTTGATCAATAATTTAGATTGTTTGGTGTATTTGATTTGACACTTGAGAGAGGTAATTGAATACATGACCTTGGAATAGCATAACCTGTGATTTCATAGAATTGAGAGATTTGTGAATCCTTTGAAGTCATTTATCAAGATTCATAGCTTTTATTGAGATTTTGATTGGTGATTTTTATAGAGATATTGATTTCCCAATTGAATTTAAAATCATTGCACTTGAGAAAGGGAATGATTATTGTAGAAATCTTGACTTATAAATTGATAATTGATGATTGATAAACCATATTGACAACATAAGGGATAACTAGATTCATCATACCTCTAGAATTCATTTAATCATTTGGATAAACTCATTGATATTTACATAGTCTTAATTTATTTTTAGTATTTTTAGTATAATCAACTCCATCAAATATTAAATTTCTAAATAAAGTTAGACTACTATATTATAGTACTTAGCAATAATTCGATAATTATTCCCCGTGGATTCGACAACCTTACTTATATTAAAACTTGACACCGTAGACTTGCGGTTAGAAAATTCTCTAACAAGTTTTTGGCGCCGTTGCCGGGGAATAATTCATCTTATTTGCGCTAATATTATTACTTAGTAGTTTTACTTTAATTTAGATTGGTTTCTTTTGTTACAATAGGGTCATTGTCATTTTTGTGTTTTCTTGTTGATGCGAAAAAATAAAAGTGCTAATTTAATCTTATTTGATCCAGAAATTGAAAGAACGCTTCGAAAGATTAGAGCCGCACGAAGAATCGAATTCACAAAAATGGCAGGACTCGGTGATGATGAAGACCGCATACCTATTGTTGCACCACCGGAAAGGGCCATTCGGGACTATTTTCGACCAACCACGAATCAAAATTATTCAGGCATTGTTCGCCAACCTATCAATGCGAATAATTTTGAATTGAAGCCGGCCTTAATAAACATGGTACAACAAAATCAGTTTGGGGGAAGTGCCGTAGATGACCCGAACGCTCATTTGGCTATTTTTCTTGAGATATGTGACACTATCAAAATGAATGGGGTTCCTGATGAAGCTATTCGGTTGAGGTTATTTCCGTTTTCACTTCGTGATAAGGCTAGACAAAGGCTTCAAACCTTTCCACTGGAAGTATCACTAGTTGGAATGATCTCACCGAAAAATTCATGGCAAAATTCTTTCCACCTAGTAAGACACTTCAACTAAAAAGTGAGATTGCTCAATTTCATCAACTCGACTTTGAGCCACTCTACGAAGCTTGGGAGCGATTCAAAGAATTATTGAGGAGGTGTCCACAACACGGGTACGCAGATTGGCAAAAGGTTCAATATTTCTACAATGGTATGAATGGGCATTCAAGAACTATTATAGATCTTTGCGGAGGTACATTGATGGCTAAAACTCCAAGTGAAGCCATGCTTTTACTCGAAGAAATGGCTGCAAATAGTTATCAATGGCCGTCACGAAAGATCTACGCCAAGAAAAGTTGCGGTGTTCTTGAACTTGATACTATGTCCGCATTGGCTTCTCAAATTTCCGCCTTGTCAAAGCAAATTGCTACACTAAGTCCGGTGGAAAACAACAATCGAGAGGCGTCATGGAGATAAGTCAAGAAATTGTGACCGATCTTTAACAAGCGAATTATGTGAATAATCGGGGTTTCAACAATAGAGGGAATCAATTGCCAACACATTATCATCCTGACTTCGCAATCATGAAAACTTCTCGTGATAGCAATACGAGAAATGTGTTGCAACCACCTCCGGGATATCAGAATCAAGCAAGTACGAGTACACACGTGGGAGAACAAAAGCCATCTTTGGAGGAATTACTTAGTTCATTCCTTGTAGAATCAAGAGCAAGGATGAACAAGGCCGATTCTAACATAGAAAATTTGGGTTCAAGGGTTACAACAATTGAAAGTCATCTCAAATCTTTGGGGACACATGTGGGTCAATTGGCCACGGCTATTAATTCACAACAGAAAGTTGATACGTTTCCAAGTAACACCGAGGTGAACCCACGGGAACATTGCAAGGCCATTAAGTTGAGAAGTGGGACGGAATATGATGAACCAAAGATGCCTGCTCATGCCACCAAAGAACCAGAAGCAAGCTCTGAAACACTCCAAAATGAAGAAGGCATTGATAAGCAATCGAAAAGGCAAAAATTGAGAGTAAAACCAATTTCCAATTCGATAATGTGTTACCAAATGCTCTTCCTTTTCCACGAGAGATTTCGAAGAAAAAGTTGACGCTCAATTTTCCAAGTTTTTGGAAATATTCAAGAAAATTCACATCAACATCCCTTTTGCCGATGCACTCGAGCAAATGCCAAATTATGCAAAATTCATGAAGGATGTGATGTCGAGAAAGAGAAGGTTGGAAGCATATGAGACGGTCAATCTCACGGAAGAATGTAGCGCCATTTTGCAAAGAAAGCTACCACAAAAATTAAGAGATCCTGGAGTTTCACTATCCCTTGCACTATTGGTGATTCTTATTTTAATAAAGCTCTTTGTGATTTAGGTGCTAGCATTAATCTTATGCCGTTATCTTTTCGAAACTTGGCCTTGGAGAAATAACGCCATCCACCATCACATTGCAATTAGCCGATAGATCACTCACCTACCCAAGAGGAGTGATTGAAGATGTGTTGATCAAAGTGGATAAATTCATATTTCCTATGGACTTTGTGGTGTTGGATATGGAGGAAGATCATGAAATGCCATTGATTCTTGGGAGACCTTTTCTAGCAACGGGACGAGCTTTAATTGACGTGCAACGAGGAGAGTTAACATTACGGGTAAATGATGATGAGGTACTATTTAACATTTATAAAGCAATGAAATTTCAAGAGAACCTCACACATGTCATTTTATTGATAAAATCGAACAATGTGATCAAACGGAAGTTATAAAACAAGATTTAAAAGATCCGTTAGAACATTGTTTGATTAATTCAATAATGAAATGTGATGAGGAAGATAGTGATGATATTGATTTGCTTGAGTTTATTCTTTCCTTGAGGCTAAAGAAATTGTAAAAGAAAAACAAAAGGAAGCATTAGAAAATGCCAATATTGAAAATATTCCAAGGTACTTTAGAACTAAAGGAACTTCCTAAACATCTTCAATATGCATTTTTGGGAAAAGATAAAACTTACCCGGTAATTGTTTCTCGCTTCATTATCTTCATCCGAATTGGATAAGTTGTTGCGTGTGCTTCTTCGTGAACATAAGTCGGCTTTAGGTTGGTATATTTCGATTTGAAAGGTATAAGTCCTTCCATTGTAATGCACAAAATTTTAATGGAAGAATCTTATAAACCATCTATTGAACACCAAAGACGACTTAATCCCGCAATGAAAGAAGTCGTGAGAAATGAGGTTTTAAAGTGGCTAAAGGCGTATATAATTTATGCCATTTCGGATAGTTCATGGGTGAGTCCTAGACAGTTGTCCCTAAAAAGGAGGAATGATTGTGAAAAATGATAACAATGAATTAATTTCTACACGAACCGTCACAGATGGCGAGTATGTATTGACTATAGAAAATTGAATAAAGCTACTCGTAAGGATCATTTTCCCTCCCCTTTATTGATCAAATGTTGGACAAAGGTTGTGTTACGAATATTATTGTTTTCTTGATGGCTATTCGGGATACAATCAAATCGCTATTGCCCCGAAGATCAAGAAAAACTATTTTTACATGTCCATATGGTACTTTTGCATTTCGCAGATGCCATTTGGATTATGTAATGCACCGCTACTTTTCGAGAGGTGTATGATGGCGATTTTTCATGGTATGGTTGAGGAAATCATGGAAATTTTTATGGACGATTTTTCTGTTTTTGGTACTTCTTTTGACCATTGTTTGCATAACTTATCTATGGTTTTGCAACGTTGTGAGGAAACTAATCTCGTACTTAATTGGGAAAAATGTCACTTTATGGTCAAAGAAGGGATTGTACTTGGACATCGTATTTCTTGTACGAGTTTTGGAAGTAGACAGGCGAAAGTTGTGGCTATTGAAAAGCTACCCCCACCTTCAAATGTGAAAGGCATAAGAAGCTTTTTAGGGCATGCGAGGATTCTATAGGAGATTCATAAAAGATTTTTCAAAAATTGTTAAACCACTTTGTAATCTCCTTGAAAAAGATGCTATCTTTTGCTTTGATGAGTTGTGTTTGCGGGCATTTGAACAGATAAAAAGGCACTCATTTCACTCCGATTATGATAGTGCGGATTGGACTCAACCATTTGAGCTCATGTGCGATGCAAGTGATTATGCGGTGGGTGCCGTTCGGTCAAAGGCGAGACAGAATTTTTAAAGCTATTTACTACGCAAGTAGACCATGGACAACGCCAACAAAACTACACAACCACGTAAAAAGAGATGTTGGCGGTAGTTTTTGCATTTGATAAATTCGAGCATACTTGGTGGTACAAAGGTGATTGTTTACACGGATCATGCGGCAATCCGATATCTTTTCTCCAAAAGGATGCAAAACCTCGATTAATTCGATGGATTTTGCTCTTGCAAGAATTTGATATTGAGATTCGAGATAAAAAAGGAAGCGAGAATGGGGTTGCCGATCATCTATCCCGCCTTGAGCAACCTTACGAGGTGATTGAGAGTCCAATAAAAGAATCATTTCCCGATGAACAAATTATGCGTCCGAGACATCATTACCTTGGTACGCAGATTTTGTTAATTACCTCGCGGAGGAGTTTTGCCACGGACTTGACTTCACACCAAAAGAAAAAATTCTTACATGATGTCAAGTCTTATTTGTGGGATGATCCGTTCTTGTTCAAGAGATCGCAGATTCTATCATTCGCCGTTGTGTTCCTAAGGAAGAAATTGGAGAGATTCTTCAACATTGCCATTCATCATCTTATGGGGGGACATTTCGGGCCAACCCGAACCGCAAAAAGGTATTACAATCTGGTTTTTATTGGCCAACATTATTCAAGATTGTTATGCCTTTGTGAAAACTTGTGATCGATGCCAAAGGGTTGGTAATATTTCACGGCGTCATGAGCTTCCTTTGACAAACATAATGGAGGTGGAATTGTTTGATGTGTGGGGTATTGACTTTATGGGACCATTTCCCGTGTCCTATGGAAATTTGTACATTTTGCTTGCGGTTGATTATGTCTCCAAGTGGGTTGAGGCGATTGCTACACCAACGAATGATGCTAAGGTAGTACTCAAATTCTTGCACAAGCATATTTTCACTCGGTTGAGACTCCTCGAGCTATTGTAAGTGATGAAGGTGCATTTTTGTAATAAATTGTTTAACAACCTTCTTGCTAAATTTGGTGTGCGTCATAAGATTGCGCTTGGTTACCATCCTCAATCTAATGGTCAAGCCGAAATTTCAAATCGTGAGGTGAAACAAATTCTTGAAAAAACGGTGAGTTTTAATCGAAAGGATTGGGCACAAAAGTTCGATGATGCTTTGTGGGCTTATCGCCGCGACTTATAAAACACCCATTGGTATGTCACCGTATCGATTGGTGTTTGGTAAAGCGTGTCATTTGCCGTTGAACTTGAGCATTGAGCTTATTGGGCAATTAAGAAATTGAATTTTAACTTGAAAGAGGCCGGTGAAAACCGATTACTTCAATTAAACGAAATGGAAGAATTTCGTCAAAAATCATATGAAAATGCCAAAATGTATAAGGAAAAAACGAAAAATGGCATGATCAAATGATTTTGCGGCGTGAATTCTTACCCGCCAACAAGTGTTATTGTTCAACTCTCGATTGAAACTTTTTCGAGTAAACTCAAATCACGATGGTCGACCGTTTGTGGTTGAACGTGTGTTTCCATATGGTGCCGTCGAGTTAAGAGGAACGATGGGAATTGCGTTCCAAGTGAATGGACAAAGATTGAAACACTATTTTGGGAACGTAAGGAAGGTTTTAAATCTTCCACTTGGTGATGAAATTTCTTGAGTCCGAATAGTTGAGTCCTTCTAACGACTATAAATTTAGCGCTTCTTGGGAGGCAACCCAAGTGATTTTCGTCTGTCGAATTTTGTGTGATTTTATTTTCTTCTAATATGGTGTGTATTTATTTGAATTTTTGTGTGATTTTTGTGTAAATTAATTTGTGTGTGATTTTGAATTTTTGAAAAAAAAAAAAAAAAAAAAAAAAAATATGGACAGCTGGCTACAGGTGAGCAACATGAGACATGAGGTGTGCGGGCGCCCAGAAACCACCCTCGGTAGCCAGCCCGATGGTTTCTTGAGAACGAATGTCCTTGGCGCCCAAATACTCCTGGAAGGCCGCAGCCCGATGGATCTTTGGCGATTAAAGGGTAACTTAGCCTCATTTTTTTTTTTCCCTTTACAAACATAACACACACACGCATATCTTCTTTCCTTCTACAAAAATCCTACCTAGCATTCACTTATACACCATTCAAGTGAGCAATTGAGCAACTTAATCATCATCTTCATCTTCTTCATCAATTGGGTAAGTGAGCTTCAATTGTACACCAATTTTCTTCAAATTTTCAAACTTAGGTTAAAAATGTGGGAATTTTCATTATCATTATAATTTCGAAATTCTTGATAAATTCTTGATAAATTGTGATGATATATGAATAATATTGTGCTTGAATTGATTGGTGTTGAAAATTGGGCATGAATTGAATTTCAAATTGGGTGTTCATCTCTTCTTTGCATATATGCCTACAAGATGTTTGATAAAATACCTCAATGAAAAATATTACATCTAGGCATTTGATTCTTGTCATCATTGTGTACTAAAAGATATTTGATCATGAATTGATGACAAAGATGCATAATTCTTGAGTTGTTGCAAAATTCTTAACCCCTAACTCGTATTGTCGTCTATGTGCTATGTTGCTTGTGTCATTTTTCGTGTGATTTTCAAATCAATCACAATGCCAAGAACAAAGAATGTAAGCAAGGGCAAAAAGAGTGGCAAGTACGTCCGAGGAAATGTTGAAGCTCGTTTTCTTCACTTGGAAGCACAACAACTATATTATGACACATTATGCTCAAAGAGCATAACGGCGAACGGGGTTACAACCGGGGCGAATGATGGTGAACTTGCACAAATGATACATCGAAGCAATGGAAAAAACTTTGTGCACAACCCGGACCATTCGCACCGAATATAGTCCGAGAGTTTTATGCGAATGCGAAGACCAAAAATGGCTATAACTCGAGAGGTTTTCGACGTGGAGTAGACAAGGTATACACTCATGTAGTAGCGATAAGAGAATATTATGGACTCCTGAGGTGGATCACTCACCGTACATTGAATTTATCTCGCAACCACCGAGTATGGAGGAGATTTGTAATACCCTATGCCGGCTGGAACGTAATTACGTCATATAAAAGTTGTGGGAGGTGCTACTTGCTTTTCCGAGAACGAGTCTTAGTCGATATGGGCGAGCTTGGTACCACTTCATATGCAACAACTTGATACCAACCAAGCATGTTAGTGATGTAACTAAGAACGAGCTCATCTTCTATATGCCATAGTTCTGACATACAATTCGACCGGTAATTAATTATTGCAACGTCCCTTCATAACAAAATGCTACAACCCAAAACAGGGGGACTAATCTTCACCGAGTTTGATTTGTGGGTTATGTAAAAGAAGGGTGTTACATGGGATAACTCCGAGCCATTGGAAAATCCAAAGGGACCCATAGATTCGCTACTATTGCTTCTTATGACGAGTGGGTAGACGGTGTGCCTAATCCGAAAGGTGCGGGATATATTCTTCATCCCGAATTTGCTCGCCTATTGAGCCCGATACTCATGCCCAACCCGCGAATCTTGCGATGTTCCATCCGGTTCGGCGGCAAGACGTTCTCGTTCTAGACGCTCACATAACACTCTTGACGCACTAGTTCGCAAGTACGAGAATGAGAAGGGCTTTTGTAGCGAGCAACGCCACGAGCGGCACGAGAAGAATATGAGAATGAGCACAACCGAATACTTGCCCGGATATATAGCCAGACACACCCGCAATTCCGCCTTCCCAATACCACCACCACCGGGCCCTATTGCTCATTTTTCACCACACGACTCCGATGAGAGTCCTAGGCCTTCCGGGCTATCGGAAAGTTTTCTCACTCTCCATTGAGGACAATGTTCAATTTAAGTTTGGGGGTGTAATCAGTTTTGTGTCTTTTGAGTCGTGGCAGTCGTGTCAAAAAAAAAAAAAATGCATTTGTTGATTGGGTTGAGTCGAGTCGGGTATTTTGTTGAACTATAGAACTACATGACTAAGTAGATTTGTTGATTGCGAGTTGAATCACGCACGAAAGCATGCTTTAAAGTGGTGATCTATATTTTGCTTCATTGATTTCATATTCATGCATAATTCTCGTTAACTTATTTGAAAATGATTAATGAAGTCAAGTGTTGCTTGTATGATCCCACGGATTCTAGAACTTGTTTGATCACTAATTGAGGCGAAATTCTAGGTGAAATAACATAAGGAAATGATTTAGGCCATCTTTGAATAAAAGCTAGAGCCAAAATGACTACCTTTGTGCGATATAATTTCACTAGTGTCCCCTTTGAGCCTATTAAACCTTTTCTTTGGCAACCAATTGTTTTACCTTGAGCTTACATGTGAAAATCCTAATTACCCATCACTCATACACACAAAATGATTGAAGGTTGAGGAGGATGTAATAAGTAAGGTAGATGTTCATTCGCATGAAGTTGCCGAGAAAAAGAAATAATGAAACCCCATGTGTTAAAATATGCAAAGACCAAGTTTGGGGTTTCGAGAAAAAAAAAAATTGTGTTGAAAATAGAGGCTCGTAGAGGAGAATAATTGAAAATTCAACAAAAGTGAAGGTAGCCATTTTGTTTGGCAATTGGTGATTTGAAGAGGTAATTGTGTGTTTGGGTGAATTGAGCCACTTAATCCTAAATTTTCCTACCCGACCCTAAGCCACATTACAAGCTTTGGAAGCCCTATTGATCCATGTGTTATATTAGCCTACATTAGTGGAGATTAGTGTGAATAACAAGCTATGGAATCCGGTAATCAGTATCTTTTGATACTTAGAAGTGGATCATCTTGATAACGTTTGATTAAAAATCAATTTGAATAATGAAAACGGAATTTTCATGAATATTCAACACTTTTGATCACAATGTTAAAATGCATGCTTGATTGATAGTGAAATGAGTTTTAGACAAATCTTATTGGTTTATGGAGTTTTGTAGTTGTGTGTGTTGTTGTAGTGTTTGTCTTTCATTTTGGAGTTATAATTGTTTGAGGACAAACAATAGCTTAAGTTTGGGGGTATTTGTTAAGTTGGTATTTTATCAACTTATTTGAGTATTTTAGATTAGAATTTGGTTTTATTTTGGGTGTTTTTAGAGTCTTTAGAGTCCAATTTATTTCAAATAGTGTCGATGTAGAGTCAATACGGATTTGGTAGCCGAGAGATGAAGAAAACGGTGAAAAATGGCCTGAAGAAAGAAGAAATCGTGTAGAAAGAGGAAAAATCGCATTTTGCCAGGACGGGCGGGCGCGCCGCAGCGCCGGCCCTGGGCTGGCAGCAGCGCCCGCGACAGGAATCTGGATGGACGGAGGCTTGTGGGCGCCGCAGCGCCCAACGCCAGCGCCGCGGCGCCGGCGGGTGTGGGCATATGTTGATGGGCGCCGCAGCGCTTATGCTGAGCCCATGCAGCGCCCGTGCGATATTTGCGATAGCATTAGCGGGCGCCGCAGCGCCATCTTGTGAGCGCCGCATAACGATATTTGGGATGAGATTGCTGGGCGCCGCACAGCGCCATGCCATGGCGCCGCAGCCGCCCGGCGAAAAATTCTATGTTCACCTACCCCTTCTTGGACTTTTGTGTACTATAAATATCATCCTTGGGGCTTGAAATGAGGGCATCTTGGAACCCTTGGGAAGGCAATAAACACAGCTACAAGACAAGGAAGAAGAATTTGAGCATTTTGAGAAGAATTTGGAGAAAGATTGGAGGCTTCTATCATCTAGAAATAGAGAAGATCCCTCAACTCTTGTTCTTATTTTGTTGCTTTCTTCATATCTTGTAAGATGTATTGTTGTATTTTCATGGATTCATTTTCTTTAATCATGAGCTAAACATTATAATTCTGAGGATTGATGTAATCTATGTTTGAACTTATGTTTTGAGATTGTGGTTTGTCAATCTAGATCTATCAATTTATTTGTGCTATTTGGATCTATTGCTTCTAAATTACTTGATCAATAATTTAGATTATTTGGTGTATTTGATTTGACACTTGAGAGAGGTAATTGAATACATGACCTTGGAATAGCATAACCTAGGATTTCATAGAATTGAGAGATTTGTGAATCCTTTGAAGTCATTTATCAAGATTCATAGCTTTTATTGAGATTTTGATTGGTGATTTTTATAGAGATATTGATTTCCCAATTGAATTTAAAATCATTGGCACTTGAGAAAGGAATGATTATTGTAGAAATCTTGACTTATAAATTGATAATTGATGATTGATAAACCATATTGACAACATAAGGGATAACTAGATTCATCATACCTCTAGAATTCATTTAATCATTTGGATAAACTCATTGATATTTACATAGTCTTAATTTATTTTTAGTATTTTTAGTATAATCAACTCCATCAAATATTAAATTTCTAAATAAAGTTAGACTACTATATTATAGTACTTAGCAATAATTCGATAATTATTCCTGTGGATTCGACAACCTTACTTCTCTATTAAAACTTGACACGTAGACTTGCGGTTAGAAAATTCTCTAGCAGAAAGCCATGCGGGAATCCAGAGCCCTACATGAGCAAAGGATGTTGGAAGGACCGGGGAGTTTTCCACATCACAAAATCGGTGAAGTTGATCCTATGGGAGTGGTGCGGCGCCATTGCCACTCTTGTCGCCACCACTTTCCCGGCTCATTCGGAATGTATTAAGGAATTGGCGATGAACCGGGATTGTGGGGACCCCAATCGAGCCAACCCCTAATGAAGGTGTCTTACCACCCGCCCCAACTACCAATACTCAATGGGAACAATGAACTGAGACGAGTGACCCATTCCAAGTCACTCACCTGGTGTGCTAGCTGAGGGGAAACTCCCTCCACCGCGCAGCAAGGTCGGAGGATGCTTTGCGGTGACTCCACAACGAATCTCGGAGGCAAAGTGGAGAAGGAACAACAAATGAATACACACGACAAGTTGTCATCAACGAGGCTCGGCAGCTTGAGACTGTCTCGGTGAGGTGCCAACTACTCTGCAGGCCAATGACACTTGCTGATGCGATCGAGGCACAGGAAGGCACGCCTGGTTAACACTGGGCAATGAAAGTGCAATCCATGGAGTTGAGACTCAGTGGATGCCACCTCGGAAGACCCCAAGATAGTTGAGACCCCGAAGGGACCGTATAAAACCTCGGCTTGAGATCTGCAGAGGTAATGAAGGCCAACGGGAGGTTGAGACTTCCCTGGGGTAAAGAGAATGAAGCATAGAACATCCTCCCGCTATCATCGATCCATCCGAGAAGGAGATAAGTGCCCTTCACGATTCCCAGGATAATCCTGATGTAACCTTTCTTAGATCCAAAGGTGAACATGAAGTCGAGTCATCCCCAATTGCGATCCAGTAAGACTTCATTGCGGATGTTCCAATCTCGAGTAAGCCTGACCTTAAGACTACTACGCCAAACATTTCATTTTGATGATGAGCCACACATGGAAATCTCATCATCGTCCGATGATGCTTCGATATGGCCGAGACCAGTCAACTCACTTGGAAAAACCACCAGACCGACGGAAAAGTTAAGACAAATTGAGGCTCAAAGCAAGTCAATAACTTCTACAAGACCACAAAATAGAGTCCATCGCGCAGCTCCCAAGTCGCAGCAGTTCGACTCCACGGGGGACTTCACGAGCACCAATTTTCATTGAGCAAATTCCGATTTGCCCATGATGATCCCTTTGTAGAATCTTTTCCTTTCTCTCGGAGGTACCCGACCTCCCCGAAGAATCGCCTAGAGATCGCGAGCGCTTCCCGCACCGACCTCCCGTTATTCCATCGACACCATTGTTCCACCGACTATGACTTTGATGTTTGTGGCCGTCACAAAAACAGAGGAGACAAATTGAAGTTCGGGAAGTTTTCAAAGCCTTATTTGCTTGAAATTGAAAAGATGGAGAGCACCAGGCCTCACCGGACATGAGGGATAACGAGACGCCAACCTTATGGCGATTTGCGAGGCATAATAGTCGATCCGGGAGTGGTGGTAATAGCAGAGACAATGCGTGTGGAACAAGCTCGATATTTCAGACATTGTTCAACAAGTTGCTAGTCCTCAAGTGAGAATACTAATGCAAAGACAAAATTGCAAGAGCACATCGAACAAATGCATGAATCTCACACCACGAGAGATAAAGTACATTGCGTGAACATAATAAGAACGAGCTCCTGTGCATGGAAGAGAATATGGATCGAAAATTCAGATCTTCTCATGGCCGAGATGAAGTTGGTAATAGCTGAATCCAACGCCACCCGCACCGAGTTCCGTGGCAAAGATACTCCGCAAAGAGAGATTCGGCGTAACTCCCAGGCTATCGCCAGACTAGACTTCTTGCTTGCTAGCTTGTTTCAGGGTTCCTCTCTCCTTTGATGATGCCAAAAAGGGGGAAAAGGAATACCTAAAGACGCCCGAAGGGATCCGAAGTCGAAAAGGAGGACACACACATGAAGGGAAAGACAAATGAGGAAGTAAGAAGAGAGAAGAAAGGAAAATCAACTGAGGGGAAGGTTCGAAAGATGTGACCTTGATGATTGCTAAAACCCCCAACAAGGTCTTGTCACAAATTTGATATAATCAAAGAAACTCCCAAATGACTCGACACTCCAACACTCTGCAGTACCTATGGTTGAAAAGAGAAAGCGGAGTTGAAGCAGGGATGAAGGAAGTGGAAGGAAAGATGGATGCCGAGTTATGAACATTCTCAAACAACATGGAGGCATTCCAAATGCATGAGACACTTATGCCATTTCCCAGATGCCGAACCGAGCAAGATCTCGATGAATTCAAGACGCTCGCATCCGAAGGTTACTTACCAAACATGTCCATGGCTCGAGCACGGGATTTGTATCGGGAAAAAGTCTCACACTATGTGAAGAAGGTAAGGCAACAGACCACGGCAAATCGCTCTGCCGGTCACTCTACTAGTCACTCAAATTGGAAAAAGAAGACCCCAAGATAATACACGCCTGTGGCGAGTGAGAAGCAGGTGGAGGAAGAGGTTTGGACTGCATCTCCGCCCAAAAACATCGAGTATATAGATCCGAAAGAAAGGAGGGATCTATTGGGCCGGATTTGACGAAGTGGCCAACCCGCAAGTGGCTAAGAATAATGTTGAGTATGTGAAGAGAATTGAAGAGGAAAATAAGAGACAAACTCGGCTATGGGAGGAAAGACAAGAAAGACTCGAGAAGAGATGAAGTCGCCTTAAGGCATATGAGAAAAAGAAGCAAAATGAAGATGAGAAAAAGAGAAAGAGGTCAAGATAACAGAGTCAAGAAGATGAAAGAATGAGGCGTGAAGGAAATGAAGTGTTCTTGTGTCCACCCTTCATGTATTTTACTATGTAAATACATTCTATATAAGTCTTACAGACATCGAATAAAATTGTACAATTTCTAAACCTCGTAGATATAGAACAAGATGGTTACTTTAAGTTCCATTTAAGCTCGATACATTTTCTTATGGTTCAAGCTCGATACACTTTGTAAACTATGTAAAGAACAAGAATGTTATGATCAATAAAAGATCGATTCTAAGCATACATTTTGTGATTCTACATTTGTCGTATGTATCTTTGTTGTTTAAGTATTGTATGAATGTTTTAAGTTTTGGCATTATCAAAAAGGGGGAAATTGTTGGGAAATTATTTTGTAGATTTTGATGAATGCCATGTAAAACTTAGAATAAAGCGATTGGCACCCCATTTCTCGTTGTAAATTGCATTGTAATAGATAAATGGGTCGAGTCGAGTGGAGTTAAGTCGCCTATGCCCGAACATGCAAGAAGACAACCGGAGACTAGAAGGAAGACTCCGCTATGAAGCACCGAGTGTGGCAAGGAAGAAAAGACAGAACTCGATCAAGGTGCAAATGAGATGCACTGAGTAAAGAATCGTCAAGTGAACTCAAGATAGCCAAGTCTCAAGTTGAAGTGAAAGAGTCATCCATGATTGGAAGGCGACTCAAGTCACCTGGGAAGGCAAGGAAATACATCAAGTCGAGATAATCGAAAGAGATCCGTTGCGAATCAAGAGAATTACTTAAACAAGTAATACTTCCATGCTACCTTTTCTTAAAGTCACCCGCAAATTGATCGAAGCGTCAAAAAGGAATAAACCAATGGGAAGCGCCGCACTGTGTCGATCTACCGGCGAAGGGATCATTTATACGAGGAAATGTCAATTCCAAGAACGCAACAAGACAAGCCAATGACCATGTAGGTCCCAAGGGGTGTAAGTGTAAGGTTTAGAAGGGGAGTTGAATAAACCTTACCAAATTTTCGATTTAGTCCTTTTAAAAATACGAGTTGATACTACACACCGTGTCACTTGGTGGACAGCCGGTTTAGTTAATCAAGAGAGTTATTCTCAGCCGACTCAACTAGGGTCGTTGATGAAATAACTCACGTAGCTTGTTTTCAGCACATTTTAAGACTTGACACCCTTAATTTTGATTAAGCAAGGATTTAGTGCTTGTTTAGTACTTTATAAATTATCAAGTGGATAGCAAATTTATCGCCAGATATAAACATTAAGATGCGGGAATTAAAGTCTTTGAAATGTAAATGACACAATGAAATTTTTATAGAGGTTCGAAGATGGGGTAATTCTTCTACTCCTCTCTTTCTCCAACTCCGGAGGAATCCACTGGTATTGATCAAGATACAAAGTGGTAATGTCCCATATCTTCTTGATCACACAAAGTGACTTGATCCTCAGGGACTCGATGCCCGAGACGCCTTGATCACTCACCAAGCTTCTCGACGGCTTTCGCCTTCTTCACAGGCAGGCGCTTTGCCTTGCTTACTACACTCACTTGCTCGCTCTTTGGATTTGATCACGAAGCCCTCCAAAAGCTTAAGACTTGTTCGACCTTGAACCTTCCTACATCCTTCGTGGAATGTAGACCCCTTGATTTTTCAAGATTTTCCTCTTCAACCGATTGAAGTTATCTTTCCTTCACGGTGAGTGTTGGATTGATGTTCTTCGTGAGTGTAGGCTTGAGGATTGAGAATGTTTCGATTTTCCGATAATTGCTTGAACGTTTTTGGTTTGGCTCATAACTTGTGTCTCACATTCTCAAATAAACTCCTCAGCCTTTATAGTGATCTTTCAAAAATTTTCCCGTTGAAGAGATATGGCTTATTTTTGAAAGTCACTTGCGAAAACCCAGCTTGTCTTGTTGCGATCCTTGGAATTGCCATTTCACTCGTTTAATGTTCTTTCACCTTTCGAGTTCCGACACGCGTGTAGTGCTTCCCATTGGTTCATTCCTTTTGCACGCTCGGGGACCGAGCACTCCGAGAAAGGTGATATGGAGATATTACTTGTTTAAGTAATTCTCTTTGATTTACGTGGCAACGGATCTTTTCGATTATCTCGACTTGACCGCATTTCTTTTCTTTCCCTAGGTGACTTAGAGTCAACTCTTCCAATCATGGATGACTCTTACATCACTCAACTTGAGACTTGGCTTTTCTCGAGTTGACTGACCGACACTCCACTCACCGCATCTCACCGCTTTCTCAATAGAGTTCCCCTGCCTACTCTTCTTTGCCATACTCGAGATGTCTCGCAAATGGAGTCTTCCTTCTAGTCTTGATTTGTCTTCTGCATGTTAGGCGTAGGCGACTTAACCTCGGCCTTGGCGGCCTCTATTTATTACAATGCATTTTACAACAAGAATCAGGGTGCCAACTTCCTATTCTAAGTTTTACATGGCATTCATCAAAATCTAAACAATACATTTCCTAACGGACCACAAGTGACTTTCAAAAATAAGCATCCAATCAAGCGCATTTTTGAAAGATCACTATAAAACTGAGGAATCACTGCGAGAGAAAGGTTACCGACCGAACCACGAACATTAAGCTAACATTTGAATCGTAACCAAAAATTACTCTCCAAGCCATTCAAGATCAATCCTCAAGCTGCATTACGAATGAAATCAATCCAACACTCACCGGCGAAGGAAAGCGACTTCAATCAGTTGATGAAAACATTTGAAGAATCAAGGGGTCTACATTCCACGGAGGATTGCAGAAAGGTTGGGTCGAACCAGCTGCTTGCTATTTGGAGGGCTTGATCAAATCCAAGAACTTAAGCAAGTGGTTGTAGTAGCAAAGCGCCTGCGGAAGAAAGCCGAAATCGCAAAGCATTTTGTGTGACCAAGCGTCTCAGTGACATCGAGTCCCAAAGGATCAAATCACCGCAGTGTGATCAAGACTTGTATACGGATTGTTAACCACTCGGTTTATTGATCAATACTTAGTGGATTCCTCCGAGGAGTTGGAGAAGTTAGAAGAATTACCCCATCTTGAACCTCTATAAAACTTATTGTGTCATTTACATTTCAAAGACTTTAATTTTTGCATATATTACATTTATATCTCACGATAAATTTACTATCCAATTGATAATCAATCGAGTCTAAAACCAAGTATTAAACGAACTTAAACCAAAATCAAGGGTGTTAAGTCTTGCGAAAAACATATCACGATCGAGTTAAGCTTTAGACTAAGTAGCTGAGTTATTCTATCAGCCCGGCGAGTCCGCTGAGTGGCTAACTCATTGATTAACTAACTTAGCCGTCCATCAGGACTTAGCCGTGAATAATTAACTCGAATTTTTAAAAGGACTAAATCGAGAAGTTGGTAAAGGTTTATTCAACCCCCTTCAAACCTTACACTCACACCCCTCACCTAGGACTCATCATCGAAAATATTAAAAATTAAAGGTTGAACAAGTAATCTCATGCATGAATGCGTGTGTAATACAATATTAAAACATTTATTCTAAGACTTTTTGCTTTCTTTAATTAAAATATTTCATTATAAGTTCTTAAAACTTTCTTAGGATCGACTCACTTGGTGACACATTGTTCTAATCGAGGGCAGTGGGCCTTGTTATTTGGAACCCGACAACATTTTGTCACGAAGGCCTATTTTTTTTTTTGCACGAAGGCCCATTTTCATAAACACATAGTCGAACGCCGGTCCCGCGCCCATTTCCCCTCCTCCAAATCATAGAATAATATGCACCATTTCTTTTAAAAATATAATTAAAATTAAACCCCGCATAAATTTAACATTACTAGTTTTTATGCTCGTGAAATGTTATGAACATACATTAACATGATGCGTAAACTAAATGATGCAATTGAATTGAATACGAAAATAAACCTAAGAGCATAAACATAATAATTAAAACACATTAACTCAAACAAATTGAGAGAAGACCTTACATTCAACTAATCGGGAGAAAATCTTACCCACAACTAATTAGAAATCCCTATATTCACTTATATATATAGGAGTTGGTTCAAAATGAGACCACCTCCTTAGGTGAGACAAAGTGTGGATTAATCCTGTCCATTTATATAATTTATTGAAAGAGTCGAGATTTAATTGAATTTTTCAGTATTTTTTATTTATTTTAATTGAATAAGGATATATTAGTCATTTGCCATGTAAATGATTCCTTAATTCACGATCCCCACATGTTTTTGTTTAACAATTTTAATATCACGACATATATGTTAAATATGCAATAAATATATGTTAAATATGCGTAGAATAATTAGTGTGATTATTTCTCTCTCTATAACCCGATTCCTTAATTCACTATCGGTCCCCACATATTTTTGTTTGACAATTTTAATATGACATATTTGTTAAATATGCGATATAATAGTATTAAATATACATTAAATATATATTAAATATGCATTAATAATGAACATGATTCTTTTCTCTTATAATTGATTCCTTAATTCACGGTCCTTAATATTTTTGTTTGACATTTTTAATATGCAAAGACATATATATTAAATACGGTATACTAGTGTTAAATATCAAGGAATATAGAAATATTTAAATATCACAAAGTAGAATAATGAGCGTGATTATCTCTCTCTCTATCTCTCTCTCTCTCTCTCTTCTATATATATATATATATATATATATATAAGCGATTCATTAATTCACGGTCCCACATGTTAATGAACGTGATTCTCTCTCTCTATAATTGATTCATATTCCCCAGCGTATTTT
This sequence comes from Rehmannia glutinosa, assembly GCA_016081115.2. Lineage (NCBI taxonomy): Eukaryota > Viridiplantae > Streptophyta > Magnoliopsida > Lamiales > Orobanchaceae > Rehmannia > Rehmannia glutinosa. The sequence goes on along the minus strand of JABTTQ020003189.1, from coordinate 1,849 downwards.
TGTTGGACAATTTTTAATATGTAGTACATATATGTTAAACATGCGATAATAGTGTTAAATATGCAAAAGAAATATATATTAAACATGCAAGAAAAATAATGAGCGTGACTCTCTCTCTCTCTCTCTCTCTCTCTCTCCTCTAATTCACGGTCCTCACATGTTTTTGTTTGACATTTTAATATGATACATATATATTAAATATGCAAAGTATAATAGTGTAATACCCATAAAATTAGGGATTAAAAATCAAATTAGGATTTATAATTAGATTTAATTGATGGGTTTAAATCCACTAATTTATAATTAGGGCAAATTCAATTTATGATTTCACCTTTAATTTTAATAAACCCGATTTTTGTAAGCTATAAGTTAGAATTTAATTTTTGTTACAATAAATAACCCACCATTAGATGTACACATCTTTTTTTTTTTCAAACGATAAGATATATGATCCGATCAACATAAAATTACCTGACCCCATCACAAAACAACTCCTTTGACAACCACCTGGATTTCGGAGAGCAAACCATACACATGTATTTATCAATGAATCGGAACAAAAATAGCTTCTACAAGGCTCAAAATCAAAAAACAGCCTACAAGGCTCAAACCAAAAACCAAAGAAAAAGTATAGTGTATGATATAAAGTGATATTACATGCCCAAGTTTTGATGAATATCAAGTTACATCATAAAGGGAGGAAGAAAAGCCCCGACAGGACTTCAATCTTCAAAGAAAAAGACATGGTAAGAGGGAATAACCACCGAAATCAAGTCCCTGTATATACCTTACCATCCAAGCAAAGACTTTGTCAACAACACAATGTAATTTGAAACGTCGATCAATGCCTTCACTATATTCCACCCACTCAAGAAGCTTGCACCAGCCACAAACATCATGAGGAGGGTCCACAATCCTTAAAAAATCCAACTATTTCCTCGGTCTCCATAACCACCAAAGAAGGTAAAGGTTGAGAGTTGCAATCTTTCTCGCCGCATTTTTCTTCCCTGTTGGAAACGCAATGGCACACCACCAATCTCTAAAGGTAACTTTATCATGTAAGACAAGGTCTCAAGAGATCGTGGGCAAGCCTCCAAAACCCGCATAGCCCGACTACACGGGAGAATATATGATCAACAGCTTCAATATCATCCCCACAAAAGCTACAAATAGTATCCAAAACACATCCTTTATTTTTCGTGATTCAATTTAGAAGTAAAATATCGCGGAAAAAAACACCTCCAAATGAAGTGTTTGATTTGCCTTTAACATTAAGCTTCCAAGTACCTTTCCAAACTCTCGTGACAAGACTATTGTTACCACTACCTCGTGTCATCCACGGACATTGGGAGCCCAAGAGCATTCCTTATAAGCACTATTTATAGAGAAAACACTGGGACTCGACAAATAACCAAGAAATCTGCCTCTTTGACCAGTGAAGCATACATGAGTATTCAAATGGCTTCAACTGGGAAAAATATCTCTAATCAAAGACACATTCCAACCAACACCCGAGCATCAAGTAATTCACTTACCCAAGTTTACCCCATTTTCAATAGCCTACGTATTTTGGGACAAATTTAAACCCTCACCTTACCTGATGATCCTGTAATTCAATAGATTTCATCCCCAACCTTAAAAATCAGACTCAATTAATGCATACCTAGCTTTAAGCCAACCTTTCCATAAATCCTCATTTAATCGTATTTTCCGAGAATACAGCAAGAATCCCCTTTAGGAAAATATTCGCTGATTAGTTTGCAAGAGGGTATTAGGGAAATCAAGAGTTTCAAAGATTTTTGCCAAAAGAGAGTCATTAAAGA